>CALPBR020000023.1:0-23286 GCA_943138885.2 Tholera decimalis
GTAGACACCGCCTTCCGAAATTAAAGTTATTTTTGCCTTTGTAGTGTTTTTATATGGAAGTCGGTTCTATTTTTTGCTAAAAAGTTTTTGGACTTTTTTTCATACCGCCTTCCGAAATTATAGTTATTTTTAGTTTTGTCGTGTTTTGATATGGAAGTCGGTTCTATTTTTTGTAAAAAAAAATTTTTTCACGCTTTTTAGTGGGTCGGTTTGTAATTTATCTAGTTACAAAAGCCATAATGTCAACAACTTATCACCTTTTACAAAATATTGCTTTTCCCGATGCATAGCCGTTAATTTTTGAGGAGTTCTCCTGGTACTTGACCATCAGCTCTACATCACCATACTCGTATGTATTGCGACGAGTATAAAGTGTTTAACATCCGTACTCAAGTAATCGAATCGCAACCCACGAAATACTTATTATTGAGTAGTTTCAGTGGCCATCTGTGGTCTTCATCATCAGTTTAACTTCCCCAAATGGTACTTTTCGAAAGCAACTGCTCAAGGTACTATAAGAAATACCCAAAACGCTATAGGTGTGCCTATAATATTTGAAGAGTTCCCTCGATTTCTCCAGGATCCCATCATCAGATCCTGATTTCGTAACAATGGGACCAACTAGAAAGTATACCCTTTCAAACGCAAAAAGAATTTTCCAAATCGGTCCAGCCGTCTCCGAGTTATGAGGTAACATACATAAAAAAAAAAAAAAGTTCAAGACGAATTGTAAACCTCCTTTTTTTGAAGTCGGTTAATAAAATACCTAGGTCATTCACCATACACGGTCCTTTCTATGAAATTGTTAAGAAGTATGAGTTTGCGTTCACCAAAAGCGAAAACTTACCGTTTCTTTCTAAATTACTAGAATGGTAAATGTACCTGTCAGCCAATAGGTATAAACAAATTTGGTTCTATGCCTAAAGAAATCGCTAAGTAATTTCGCCAAGAAAGAAATTTTGAGAATTAGAATTAGACTTGATTCTGAGGCGCGTCCTACTGGCGAAACACCAAGTACATCCAATGATTGGATTTCACCTACCTACACGAATAATGAACCATCTCAAATAACAATACAACATGAAAGTATTTCAGTAAATAATCTGTCTGATGAGACCCCTATGCCATCATAAACAGTTAATTATAATTAACCGACTTGAAAAAAAGGAGGTTTATAATTCGTCTGAACTTTTTTTTTTTTTTTTATGTATGTTACCTCATAACTCAGAGATGGCTGGACCGATTTGGAAAATTTTTTTTTTGTTCGAAAGGGTATACTTTCTAGTTGGTCCCATTGTTACGAAATCAGGATCTGATGATGGGATCCTGGAGAAATCGAGAGCACTCTTCAAATATTATAGGCACACCTATAGCGTTTTGGGTATTTCTTATAGTACCTTGAGCAGTTGCTTTCGAAAAGTACCATTTGGGGAAATTGAACTGATGATGAAGACCACAGATGGCCACTGAAACTACTCCATAATAACTATTTCGTGTATTGCGATTCGGTTACTTGAGTACGGATGTTAAACACTTTATGCTCGTCGGAATACATACGAGTATGCTGATGTAGAGCTGATGGTCAAGTACCAGGAGAACTCCTCAAAAATTAACAGCTATGCATCGGAAAAGAATCATTTTGTAAAAGGTGATAAGTTGTTGACATTATGGCTTTTGTAACTAGATAAATTACAAACCGACCCACAAAAAAGCGTGAAAAAAAAATTTAACAAAAAATAGAACCGACTTCCATATCAAAACACTACAAAGCTAAAAATAACTTTAATTTCGGAAGGCGGTGTGAAAAAAAACAGAAAATCTTAAACCAATAACACCGACTACCGAAATTAAAGTTCTTTTTAACCGACTTCAAAAAAAGGAAGTTTACAATTCGTCTTGAACTTTTTTTTTTTTTTTTTTTTTTTTTATGTATGTTACCTCATAACTCGGAGACGGCTGAACCGATTTGAAAAATTCTTTTTGCGTTTGAATGGGTATAGTTTCTAGTTGGTCCCATTCTTACGAAATCAGGATCTGATGATGGGATCCTGGAGAAATCGAGGGAACTCTTCAAATATTGTAGGCACACCTATAGCGTTTTGGGTATTTCTTGTAGTACCTTGAGCAGTTGCTTCCGAAAAGTACCATTTTGGGAAGTGGAACTGATGATGAAGACCACAGATAGCCACTGAAACTCCTCAATAATAAGTATTTCGTAGATTGCGATTCGATTACTTGAGTACGGATGTTAAACACTTTATGCTCGTCACAATACATATGGTGATGTAGAGTTGATGGTCAAGTACCAGGAGAACTCCTCAAAAATTAACGGCTATGCATAAAAGGTGATAAGTTGTTGACATTATGGCTTTTGTAACTACATAAATTACAAACCGACCCACTAAAAAGCGTGAAATAAAAATTTTTTAGCAAAAAATAGAACCGACTTCCATATCAAAACACTACAAAGGCAAAACTAACTTTAATTTCGGAAGGCGGTGCCAAATCGGTTCAGCCGTTCTCGAGTTATCAATAGTGTAACTAACACGACTTTCTTTTATATATATAGACTGGCTGACCCGCCACGACTTCGTTCGCGTGGTATCCTACCCCTACCCAACCGATACCCTACCCCTATCCTACCCTTACCCTACCCCTACTCTAACCCTACCCCTACCATACCCCAACCATACCCTACCCTAACCCTACCCTACCCCTACCCTACCCCTACCCTACCCCTACCCTACCACTACCCTACCCCTACCCTACTCTCCATTTCTTCTTCGTTCGCGTGGGATGTTTTTCCCGCTTAAATCCCGATCCCGTGGGAATTCCAGGATAAAGAATATCCTATATCCGTCTCCTCGTTTTAAGCTACCTCCATACCAATTTTCAGCCAAATCGGTTCAGCCGTTCTCGAGTTATAAATAGTGTAACTAACACGACTTTATTTTATACATATAGACTAGCTGACCCGCCACGACTTTGTTCGCGTGGTATCCTACTCCTACCCAACCGATACCCTACCCCTATCCTACCCCTACCCTACCACTACCCTACCCCTACCCAACCCCCACCCTACCCTACCCTACCCCCACCCTACCCCTACCCTACCCCCACCTTACCCCTACCCTACCCCTACCCCTACCCTACACCAACCCTACCCCTACCCTACTCTCCATTTTCTTCTTCCTTCGCGTGGGATGTTTTTCCCACTTAAATCGCGATCCTGTGGGAATTCCGGGATAATAAAATATCCTATATGCGTCTCCTGGTTTTAAGCTACGTCCCTACCAATTTTCAGCCAAGTCGGTTCAGCCGTTCTCGAGTTATAAATAGTGTAACTAACACGACTTTCTTTTATATATATATAGACTAGCTGACCCGCCACGACTTCGTACGCGTGATATCCTACCCCTACCCAACCGATACCCTACCCATATCCTACCCCTACCCTACACCTACCCTACCCCTACCCCTACACTACCCCTACCCCTACACCAACCCTACCCCTACCCTACTCTCCATTTCTTCTTCGTTCGCGTGGGATGCTTTTCCCACTTAAATCCCGATCCCGTGGGTATTCCGGGATAAAAAAATATCCTATATCCGTCTCCTGGTTTTAAGCTACCTCCCTACCAATTTTCAGCCAAATCGGTTCAGCCGTTCTCGAGTTATCAATAGTGTAACTAACACGACTTTCTTTTATATATATAGACTAGCTGACCCGCCACGACTTCGTTCGCGTGGTATCCTACCCCTACCCAACCGATACCTTACACTACCCTACCCCTACCCTACCCCTACCCTAACCCTACCCTACCCCTACCCTAACCCTACCCCTACCCTACCCCTACCATACCCCAACCCTACCCTAACCCTACCCTACCCCTACCATAACCCTACCCTACCACTACCCTACCCCTACCCAACCCCACCCTACCCCCCCACCCTACCCTACCCCTACCATAACCCTACCCTACCACTACCCTACCCCTACCCAATCCCACCCTACCCCCACCCTACCCTTACCCTACCCTACCCCTACACTACCCCTACCCTACACCAACCCTACCCCTACCCTACTCTCCATTTTTTCTTCGTTCGCGTGTGATCTTTTTCCCGCTTTAATCCCGATCCCGTGGGAATTCCGGGATAAAAAATATCCTATATCCGTCTCCTGGTTTTAAGCTACCTCCCTACCAATTTTCAGCCAAATCGGTTCAGCCGTTCTCGAGTTATAAGTAGTGTAACTAACACGACTTTCTTTTATATATATAGACTAGCTGACCCGCCACGACTTTGTTCGCGTGGTATCCTACCCCTACCCAAGCGATACCCTACCCCTATCCTACCCCTACCCTACCCCTACTCTAACCCTACCCCTACCATACCCCCAACCATACCCTACCCTAACCCTACCCTACCCCTACCCTACCCCTACCCTACCCCTACCCCATGAAAGAAAAAAAATGGGGGCTGGTGATGGTGGAAGATGGGGGGTTTAGTATTTGCGTGTTGCGCGAGGTGCAAGAACCTCGCGTGCTTGTGAAAAAAAAAAAAATGGGGGGGGGGTTGCAGAACTATTTTGACTAAAGCATTGCCCCTCTAAATGAATCTGAAAAAAAATGTTCCAAGTCTCTTAATTTCCGATATCCGCCTAAAGGGGGTGAGAAGGGGGGAAAGGGGGGCGACTTTGAAAAATGGTTTTTACTTTACCGAGCCTCCCTCTATACGAATCCGTAAAAAAGAAAAAATACGGGTCTCGTAGTTTCCGAGATAAGATAGGGAGGAGGAGAAGGGGGGGTGAAAAGGGGAGGTTTGGCACTTTTCCCGTAGGTTTGAGAGTTACTTGTTTACGAATCTGTCAAAATATACCCACCTCCCCATCCACCATCTGGGAGAACAATTATGTCAATGAGTGAGTCAGTCAGTCAGTCAGTGGTAATTTAGCTTTATATAGTATAACTAGTATTTGCGTGTTGCGCGAGGTGCAAGCACCTCGCGTGCTGGTGAAAAGAACTAAAGCATTGCCCCTCTAAATCAAGTATTTGCGTGTTGCGCGAGGTGCAAGCACCTCGCGTGCTTGTGAAAAAAAAAAAGTGGGAGGGGCGGGGTGATGGGGGGGGGGTTTAGTATTTGCGTGTTGCGCGAGGTGCAAGCACCTCGCGTGCTTGTGAAAAAAAAAAAAAAAGTGGGGGGGGAAATGGGGGGGGATGGCATAATTATTTCGACTAAAGCATTGCCCCTCTAAATGAATCAGAAAAAAAAAATGTTCCAAGTCTCTTAGATTCCGAGATCCGCCTAAAGGTGGGGAGAAGGGGGGCGGGGGGGGGGACTTTGAAAAATGGTTTTTACTTTACCGAGCCTCCTCTATACGAATCCGTAAAAAGAAAAAAATACGGGTCTCGTAGTTTCCGAGATACGATAGGGGGGGGGGAAAAGGGGAGGTTTGGCACTTTTCCCGTAGGTTTGAGAGTTACTTGTTTACGAATCTGTCAAAATATACCCACCTCCCCATCCACCATCTGGGAGAACAATTATGTCAATGAGTGTGTCAGTCAGTCAGTCAGTCAGTCAGTGGTAATTTAGCTTTATATAGTATAACTAGTATTTGCGTGTTGCGCGAGGTGCAAGCACCTCGCGTGCGTGTGAAAAAAACTAAAGCATTGCCCCTCTAAATCAAGTATTTGCGTGTTGCGCGAGGTGCAAGCACCTCGCGTGCTTGTGAAAAAATAAAACAAACAAAAAAAAAGAGGGGGGGGGTGATGGGGGGGGGGGTTACACAAGTATTTCGACTAAAGCATTGCCCCTCTAAATGAATCTGAAAAAAAAAATGTTCCAAGTCTCTTAGATTCCGAGATCCGCCTAAAGGGGGGGAGAAGGGGGGCGGGGGGGGGACTTTGAAAAATGGTTTTTACTTTACCGAGCCTCCTCTATACGAATCCGTAAAAAGAAAAAAATACGGGTCTCGTAGTTTCCGAGATACGATAGGGGGGGGGGAGAAGGGGGGGGAAAAGGGGAGGTTTGGCACTTTTGCCGTAGGTTTGAGAGTTACTTGTTTACGAATCTGTCAAAATATACCCACCTCCCCATCCACCATCTGGGAGAACAATTATGTCAATGAGTGAGTCAGTCAGTCAGTGAGTGGTAATTTAGCTTTATATAGTATAACTAGTATTTGCGTGTTGCGCGAGGTGCAAGCACCTCGCGTGCTTGTGAAAAAAAATAAAGCATTGCCCCTCTAAATCAAGTATTTGCGTGTAGCGCGAGGTGCAAGCACCTCGCGTGCTTGTGAAAAAAACTAAAGCATTGCCCCTCTATCGCGTGCTTGTGAAAAAAGAAAATGGTATTTGCGACTTGCGCGAGGTGCAAGCACCTCGCGTGCTTTTTATAAAAAAAAAAAAATGGGGGGGGTGATGGGGGGGGTTTAGTATTTGGGTGTTGCGCGTGGTGCAAGCACCTCGCGAGCTTGTGAAAAAAAAAAAAAAAAAAAAAGGGGGGGGGTTGCACAAGTATTTCGACTAAAGCATTGCCCCTCTAAATGAATCTGAAAAAAAAAATGTTCCAAGTCTCTTAGATTCCGAGATCCGCCTAAAGGGGGGGAGAAGGGGGGCGGGGGGGGGACTTTGAAAAATGGTTTTTACTTTACCGAGCCTCCTCTATACGAATCCGTAAAAAACAAAAAATACGGGTCTCGTAGTTTCCGAGATACGATAGGGAGGGGGGAGAAGGGGGGTGAAAAGGGGAGGTTTGGCACTTTTCCCGTAGGTTTGAGAGTTACTTGTTTACGAATCTGTCAAAATATACCCACCCACCCCCATCCACCATCTGGGAGAACAATTATGTCAATGAGTGAGTCAGTCAGTCAGTGAGTGGTAATCTAGCTTTATATAGTATAATTAGTTTTATATAGTATAATAATGTATTTCTTACTGTGTAAATTGTAACTTTAATTTATAATTCGCTTTATTATTGCTTGTTTGTATGCTTATAACTTTATCAACCGACGACCAAAAGAGGAGGTTATCAATTCGACGCGTATATATATTTTTTTTTATGTATGATCACCGATTACTCGAAGACGGCTGAACCGATTTGGAAAATTCTTTTTTTGTTTGAAAGGGTATACTTCGAAATTGGTACCATTGTCACCAGGTCAAGATCTGATGATGGGATCCTGGAGAAATCGAGGGAACTTCAAATATTATAGGCACACCTATGGCGTTTTGGGTATTTCTTATAGTAACTTGTGCAGTTGCTCTCAATAAATACCATTTTGGGAAGTGGAACTGATGATGAAGACCACAGATGGCCGCCGAACCTACTCAATAATAAGTATTTCGTGGATTGCAATTCGATTACTTGAATATGGATGTTAAGCACTTTATGTTCGTCACAATGCATATGGTGATGTAGAGCTGATGGTGAAGTACCAGGAGAACTCCTCAACAATTAACGGCCCAGCATTGGGAAAAGCAATATTTTGTAAAAGGTTATAAGTAGTTGACATTTAGGCTCTTTTAACTAGGTAAATTAAAAATCGACCAACTAAAAAGAGTGAAATAAAAACTTTTTACCAAAAAATTAAACCGACTCCCAAAAACACTGCAAAGTGAAAAATAACTTTAATTTCGGAAGTCGGTGCCAAAAACGAAAATACAAAACTAAAGACACCGACTACCTAAATTAAAGTTATTTTTCACTTTGCAGTGTTTTTGGGAGTCGGTTTAATTTTTTGGTAAAAAGTTTTTATTTTAGTATATGTCTAAACGTGAGGACTTGTTTTTGGCTCTCTGATGACTATGTATTCCGCTTTTATTAGCTGTAAGTCCGCCATAAAGTAAATAAATAAATAAACTGACTTCCAAAAAACACTGCTAAGTAAAAATTAACTATAATCTCGGTAGTCGGTGTCGTTGATTTTTAATCGACTTCAAGAGAAGGAAGTTCTCAACACAACGGAATCTTTTTTAACACGCTTTTATTAGGTCGACCTGTATGTAACTATGTACTGGAATCTAAGGTAACTAATTTAACCATCTTCCAAGGGTTGTAGCATAATGAAAATTGGCAGTTGTATGTAGTTCTGATGACAATATAGTAATATGGTACTGTCGAACTGATCTGATGATGGAGCCGGAAGATATGAACTGGAACTTCATGATGGAAAATCGTATCATAGTTGTTTTGGATTTTTAATAATATGGCAAATACTACAAAAAATAAACAGCAACACAAAGAAAGCGGAGACTACAAAAACAAGGAAAAGCGCGAACAATTTTTTTGTTTATATGTGTATTTATAAAAGCGTGTTTTTCTAGTGATTTTTAAACTATTCATTTATTTAAGTTTGTTAGGTACCTGATTACTCGAAGACCCTATGAAATACTTATTATTGAGTACCTAGTTCCGATGGTGGCCACCAGTGGTCTTCATCATCAGTTCCACTTCATCAAATGGTGCTTTTCGAATGCAATTGCACAAGTTTTTAACACGCTTTTATTAGGTTGACCTGTATGTAACTAACTATGTAATGAAATCTAAGGTAACTAATTTAACCATCTTCCAAGGGTCGTAGCGTAACGAAAATTGGCAGCTGTATGTAGTTCTGATGACAATACAATAATATAGTACTGTCGAAATGGTCTGATGATGGAGCCGGAAGATACGAACTGGAACTTCATGATGGAATACCGTATCATAGTCGTGTTTGCACTTGTGAGAAAAGCCACGTAATGAACTTTGACCACGATTAGGTTTCAAGGTCTGATGATGAAGCCGGAAGATAGGCACTGGCATTTCATGATGGAATACCGTATCATAGTCGTGTTTGCACTTGTGAGAAAAGCCACGTAATGGACTTTGAACACGATCAGGTTTCGAGGTTATAACAAACCTAAAGAAAATCCGTTATCGGTTTTCTTAACCTTTTTGAATTACCACGTAATCCATAGATTTTTTTAAAGATGTCACTTTCAAATCCTCTGGGGTTATCGACCGTTTAATTGTTCACTACTCGTGGGAATAATATGGCAAAAAATACAAAAATAAACAGCAACACAAAGAAAACGGAGACTACACAAAAAGAAAAAGCGCGAATAATTTTTTTGTTATTACATGCATTTATAAAAAATTGGCCAAGTGCAAGTTGGACTCGCCCATGAAGGGTTCCGTAGTAACTGTAATAAATATAACATACTTATCGGCGCAAATACAATAATTTGTCTATTAAAATAATTGCAATGTTTAAAGATTAATAATTTGATTATTTTACAAACTATTAATTGATTTTTAAGATGTAAAATTAACGTTTAACATGTTCCAACTTAAAGCATTGTAATTTAAGTAGGTTAATATTTTACTAGAAAATGTGAATACATATGTGACAATCCCTCTATATAAGGCCGCACTGTAAGCGCTAGATTCAGATTCAGATTCATTCTTGTTCGAGCCGCTGGACAGTCCTCTCTGTAAAGTCGTTACGCTGTCAGTTGAATAAACGAGTCTCCGGTAACATTAACAAGTGCTTTTATTTGAAAATCAAACATGAGTGATCACCAAGACAAGATTCGTGACGTCAGCTGAGCTGACGTCACACTTTTGGAAAAAACACATACGAGGCTGTCTCTTCGTCATACTTAATATATTTATTTGAAAAAAAAAGAAAACCTTACAAATTTATTAAAACTAGCTAATTTACAATTTTTACAACTACGCCAAATAACTTTGTTTTTCATAGTATTTGTATGAATTACAAAGTTATATTTGCGGTTTTCTAAAATATACTGTATCTCAAAAACTGCTAACTCAATCTCGTTCAAACCATTTTTGGTTGAAATTTTACATTAAGATCTACAACATATGGTTTTTTTAGATTTTTCACTTCATTATTATAGAAGTTAGAGGGGGGGGACACACATTTTACCACTTTGGAAGCGTATATCTTTTAAACGATTAACTTTATGCAAAAATCATTTTAGAAACCATAATGTCATTTTTAAAGACCTGTCTATTGATACCACACACATATAGGTTTCATGAAAAAAAATATTTTCAGTTTCAGTTCCATGTATGGGGAGCCCCCTTTATTTTAAATATTTTTTAATTTTTTAAACTACCAAGTTGGAATAAAATGGCTGTAACATACGGACGGACGGACAGACAGACATGTCGAAACTATAAGGGTTCTGTTTTTTGCCATTCGGCTACGGAACCCTAAAAAGCGTGTTTTTCTAGTGATTTTTAAACTATTAATTTATTTTATAAAATATACTCAAAGCACTATTAGGTGTGCCTATAATATTTGAAACGTTCTCTCGATTTCTCCAGGATCCCACCATCAGATTCTGACTTTATGATAACAATGGAACCACCTGTGAAGTATACCCTTATAAACAAAAAAAAGAATTTTCCAAATCGGTTCAGGCGTTTTCGAGTAATCGGTTATCATACATTATAAAAAAATACGCGTCGAATTGAGAACCTCCTTTTTTGAAGTCGGTTAAAAACCCATCCTATTCCTTCAGCTGCTCTTGCGTCCCGGGGCACGATATCTCTTTAGAACATTTCCGTAAAAATTATGTAGGTACCAATATTTTTGTCATTGTGGCGTCCTGTTGTGATTGTCGTGAATTTTGATAACTTTCATGTCTTTAATGACATTCACACGGTTGAGATACGATTAACTTCAGAATTATTAACGTTACGCAATCAGCCCACGCGTTTGGCCTCTACAACGCCATATAGGTGCAAACAAATATACATACATAAATTTAACTTAAATAAACTAAAATCAAAGTAGTAATAAATTAGAAAAACAGTGTATGTAAGCGTAGGCAAAACAAATTTTGCAATGAAATGCAGCTAAAGTAAAGGTGAATGCCGTAGGTATGCGTGCCCGCGGCGCCGGCGCTGTGCCTGCGTGCGCCGTGTGCCCCCATCGGGGAGTGCCGGCGCGTGGCGGGGCGGCGCGTGGAGCCGCCCGCGCTGCCCGCGCCGGCCGCGTGCTGGCCGGGCGCGCGCGCCGCCCGCCTGCCGCCCGGCTGCGCGCGCGCCGAGCTGCAGCTGGCGCGCGAGCGCCTGGCGCGCGGCGCGCACGTGGAGCGCGCCTGCGCCGCGCTGCGCCGCGCGCTGGCCGCCGCGCTCGCCGCGCGCGCGCCGCCCGCGCCTCCCCTGGCGCTGCTGTGCGACCTGGCGCCCGACGACGACGACGCGCTCGACCTCGCCTTGGTAACTGCGAGCCCTCCGGCTTTCCGCTTACTCGCGCGCTCTGCTCGTTCGATGAATATAAGTTCGCAATGTTTCGCTCTGCCGACAGTGGATCGGAGATGAAGTGGGCACGGACGGTGCCGAACGAGCCGAAGCTCTCGGCGCAGCCGTGCGCGCGCTCAGCGAGCTAGTGTCGCGCCGCCGTCTGGCCCAGCACGCGCTGCTGGGTGCCGCGCTGCGCCTGCGCGTGCCGCACGCGCCCGCGCCCTCCCCCGCGCCCGAGCCGGCGGCGCCGTCGCCCGCGCTCGCGCTGACCCTGGCGGCGCTGGCGCTGCTAGTGCTGGCGGGTGCGGTGTCGGGCGGGGCGCTGCTGTTACGCCGGCGCCGCGCCGCCGCCGCCGCCGAGCGCTCGCGGCGCTGCGACGAGGAGAAGTCCAACAACTTGCAGAATGAGGAGAACTTACGGCGCTACGCAAACCCGTTGCGCGAAGAGCCGGCGGGCGCGGCGCGGCGGCCGGCCGACGAGCTGCCGCGCGCGCATTCGTTGTACAAGGCGCAGAATGCGGACGCGCGCAACGACACGCCACCGCGAGACAAAGAGCTCACGAAGCGCGCGCTACCGCCGCCCGAGCCGCCACCCTCGCGCCACCCGCCACCCGAGCGCCTCACCGTGCTCGTGTGAACGACTCGCCGTGCTCGTGCGCGTGTCTCCCCGTGCGCGTGCGCGTGTCTCGCTGTGCTCGTGCGAGCGCCTCTCTGTGATAGTGGACTCCGGCTCGGCCGTTCGCTGCGCCGCGCCCGCGCCATTAACTATTTATTGTTGTTCGACGCAGATCGCTATTGTGTAAATATTGTATTCTATGTAAATAATGTTGAACTGTGTGAAATTTGTACGTTTTTGTGAGTGGTTAAATCAAATGAATTATTTTTGTTTGTAAAGGTTGTAAAGTGAAAAAGAAAAGTTGTTGTAATAAAAATAAACTGAGTTTCAGTTCACTGGTTTCATTAATGTCATTTCCTCTGTAGAGATGTCTATTGGTAGTTGATAGATAAACACCCACTTCACAATCAAAGTTTATTATAAGACAGAAGGAGAAATATTCAGTCTAGAGTGTAGGCTCAGATCTGGTGGCACGGCAGTGCCCCCGCCAAGTCGAGCAAAAAGTGGCACGGCCGTACCATACTTTTCTCGAAGCAGTTCAGGTAATTTTCGACCCCGTATAAATTCGTTGTGAGTAAAACTAGAAGCCTGAATTTTCAGTAACCAAGCAGGCATTGTATAAACACGGTATATTTCAAACTTTATTCAATTTAAACCAGTAGTTTAAGAATTATAACGAGTCAGTTTCTTAATTTTGTCACTCACTGACCGATCATCAAAAGTCTAAGGCACTTCTAGCAGACATAGAAGCTTCAAATTTAGAATACAATTAGTGTTTAGTGTATGAATCAAGGAAAAACTAAAATATTTTTCAATATGGGATTACAGTTACATTTACAGTTAATTAATCAGTGTACCTGTATATAATTATGTATAATATAATGGTATAATAGGTGTAGATAGGTATCTAGATATAATTAAGTTCAAAGGTAACTTTGTAAAATGGTCAACGGAATAAAAAAGCCAGAGAGAGGGCTTTAAGAAATTTCGTTGTTAGTATACAAGAAGTAGAAGGTACCGGAAAGGAAAAAAGTAGGACTATCTACAAAATTCTCTATATAGTAAATAAATAAATAAATAAAAAGAAATCAGATACCATAAAAAACAATACTTGTCAAAAAAACAAGTCTCGCACTCAGTTCTTCTACCGTAAAAAGTTTTGAGATCCATGTAATACCAAGTCGGTTATTCGATTATTCAGTCCCTACTTAAGGGACCTTCTGTTTTAAGATGTTACGTAATTATCTAACCTAACAACATCTTATAGTGACCATATCAATATTAAAAGTCTTTAACGTTTTAAATAAATAGATTGACTTGGCAATCGCATAAAAACAACCTATTTTATATATGTATGTATTACTTGTGAGATATATTGGGTTTTCATGCGATGGCCGAGTCAATCTAGAATTTTCTTAAAGCCCTCTCTGGCTTTTTTATTCCGTTGACCATTTTACAAGTTACCTTTGAACATATATTTTTTTTAAGTAAAGATTACTAGCAATGTGAGTAGAATTAACATTACTAGCAATCTTGTTAACCCCTCCAACTAATCTAAATATGCTTGTGTCTGGAGTGGGTTCACGGCAATAGTGTAATGGGTGGGGTTCGAACCTGCGACCTCTCGATCACAAGTCCGACACTTTAGCCTAGATCTAGATACCTATCTACACCTATTATTTCATTATATTATACATAATGATATACGTGTACACTGATTAATTAACTGTATTGTAACTTTGTAATCCCATCTATACTTATAATAAATCTGTAGAGAGGTCATTTCTGTACATGAAATATATTTCCAAAATAATCATCAGGGGGTGATTAGGGATCGATACTGATGCCAAAAATGCAATCAGTAAAATTTTTGTCTGTCTGTCTGTCTGTATAACCGTTATAGAAACAAAAACTACTTGACGGATTTTAACGAAACTTGGCACAATTATTTTTCATACTCCTGAGCTGGTTATAGTATACTTTTCATCACGCTACAATCAATAGGAGCAGAGCAGTGAAGGGAAATGTTGGGAAAACGGTAGAAGTTACTCCATTTTTTCAGCTTCCGTCGCGTGTGCAACCTTAATGGTTAAAGCTACACAGAAATCAGTTCATGTCGGATATTCTCCTTAAAATTATATAAAAAATATCCCACGACAGCATATGTCTATCTTTTATGGTTGACTCACAATAGCACGTGTAACTCCCGATAGCTTAGCAGTTCGAAGCTTTCTGATTATATTTGTCTACTCTTACGTTTATAACACTCTCAGTCACCCCTAATTGAAAAAGTTAACATTATTAACTATTCCATAAAAAAGAATCATATAAATCGGTATAGAAACACCAAAATTATACATGAAATACGCTAATAATAAGCCATCGAGCGTGAATACTGAATCATGCTATAAGGATTATTTTTGAGAATCGGTCGCCGCGCTCGACGCGTCTCGCAGCCGAAGGTATAAAAAGGCGGGGCGTCCGAGCGCGAGCTTCTTCAGCTACCCGGTCCGTTTGCCATACATAAAATACTTTATTTTCAGACCAAAGTCCATATAGAGATACATTTACACATAAATACTTATAATAAATCTGTAGAGAGGTCAATTCTGTACATGAAATATATTTCCAAAATAATCATCAGGGGGTGATTAGGGATAGATACTGATGCCAAAAATGCAATCAGTAAAATTTTTGTCTGTCTGTCTGTCTATATAACCGTTATAGAAACAAAAACTACTTGACGGATTTTAACGAAACTTGGCACAATTATTTTTCATACTCCTGAGCTGGTTATAGTATACTTTTCATCACGCTACAATCAATAGGAGCAGAGCAGTGAAGGGAAATGTTGGGAAAACGGTAGAAGTTACTCCATTTTTTAAGCTTCCGTCGCGTGTGCAACCTTAATGGTTAAAGCTACACAGAAATCAGTTCATGTCGGATATTCTCCTTAAAATTATATAAAAAATATCCCACGACAGCATATGTCTATCTTTTATGGTTGACTCACAATAGCACGTGTAACTCCCGATAGCTTAGCAGTTCGAAGCTTTCTGATTATATTTGTCTACTCTTACGTTTATAACACTCTCAGTCACCCCTAATTGAAAAAGTTAACATTATTAACTATTCCATAAAAAAGAATCATATAAATCGGTATAGAAACTCCAAAATTATACATGAAATACGCTAATAATAAGCCATCGCGCGTGAATACTGAATCATGCTATAAGGATTATTTTTGAGAATCGGTCGCCGCGCTCGACGCGTCTCGCAGCCGAAGGTATAAAAAGGCGGGGCGTCCGAGCGCGAGCTTCTTCAGCTACCCGGTCCGTTTGCCATACATAAAATACTTTATTTTCAGACCAAAGTCCATATAGAGATACATTTACACATAAATACTTATAATAAATCTGTAGAGAGGTCAATTCTGTACATGAAATATATTTCCAAAATAACTATCAGGATGTAATTAGGGATTGATACTGATGCCAAAAATGCAATCAGTAAAATTTTTGTCTGTCTGTCTGTCTATATAACCGTTATAGAAACAAAAACTACTTGACGGATTTTAACGAAACTTGGCACAATTATTTTTCATACCCCTGAGCTGGTTATAGTATACTTTTCATCACGCTACAATCAATAGGAGCAGAGCAGTGAAGGGAAATGTTGGGAAAACGGTAGAAGTTACTCCATTTTTTAAGCTTCCGTCGCGTGTGCAACCTTAATGGTTAAAGCTACACAGAAATCAGTTCATGTCGGATATTCTCCTTAAAATTATATAAAAAATATCCCACGACAGCATATGTCTATCTTTTATGGTTGACTCACAATAGCACGTGTAACTCCCGATAGCTTAGCAGTTCGAAGCTTTCTGATTATATTTGTCTACTCTTACGTTTATAACACTCTCAGTCACCCCTAATTGAAAAAGTTAACATTATTAACTATTCCATAAAAAAAGAATCATATAAATCGGTATAGAAACACCAAAATTATACATGAAATACGCTAATAATAAGCCATCGCGCGTGAATAATGAATCATGCTATAAAGATTATTTTTGAGAATCGGTCGCCGCGCTCGACGCGTTTCGCAGCCGAAGGTATAAAAAGGCGGGGCGTCCGAGCGCGAGCTTCTTCAGCTACCCTGTCCGATTGCCATATATAAAATACTTTATTTTCAGACCAAAGTCCATATAGAGATACATTTACACATAAATACTTATAATAAATCTGTAGAGAGGTCAATTCTGTACATGAAATATATTTCCAAAATAATCATCAGGGGGTGATTAGGGATCGATACTGATGCCAAAAATGCAATCAGTAAAATTTTTGTCTGTCTGTCTGTCTGTCTGTCTGTATAACCGTTATAGAAACAAAAACTACTTGACGGATTTTAACTAAACTTGGCACAATTATTTTTCATACTCCTGAGCTGGTTATAGTATACTTTTCATCACGCTACAATCAATAGGAGCAGAGCAGTGAAGGGAAATGTTGGGAAAACGGTAGAAGTTACTCCATTTTTTCAGCTTCCGTCGCGTGTGCAACCTTAATGGTTAAAGCTACACAGAAATCAGTTCATGTCGGATATTCTCCTTAAAATTATATAAAAAATATCCCACCACAGCATATGTCTATCTTTTATGGTTGACTCACAATAGCACGTGTAACTCCCGATAGCTTAGCAGTTCGAAGCTTTCTGATTATATTTGTCTACTCTTACGTTTATAACACTCTCAGTCACCCCTAATTGATAAAGTTAACATTATTAACTATTCCATAAAAAAGAATCATATAAATCGGTATAGAAACACCAAAATTATACACGAAATACGCTAATAATAAGCCATCGCGCGTGAATACTGAATCATGCTATAAGGATTATTTTTGAGAATCGGTCGCCGCGCTCGACGCGTCTCGCAGCCGAAGGTATAAAAAGGCGGGGCGTCCGAGCGCGAGCTTCTTCAGCTACCCCGTCCGATTGCCATATATAAAATACTTTATTTTCAGACCAAAGTCCATATAGAGATACATTTACACATAAACAAAAAATAAACACACAAATCTATATATATAAAAAAGAAAGTCGTGTTAGTTATACTATTTATAACTCAAGAACGGCTGAACCGATTTAGTTGAAAATTGGTAGGGATGTAGCTTAGAACCAGGAGACGGACATATATATTTTTATCCCGGAATTCCCATGGGATCGGGATTTATGTGGGAAAAGCCTCCCACGCGAACGAAGTTGCGGGCAAAAGCTAGTATAAATATATGGGATTACAAAGTTATTTATGCAGTTTATGTATCCAGAAAACTGGACCGAAATTGAAAAATATATTAGTTTTTCCTAGATTCATATACTAAACACTAATTGTATTCTAAATTTGAAGCTTCTATGTCTGCTAGAAATGCCTTAGACTTTTGATGATCCGTCAGTCAGTCAGTGAGTGACAAAATTAAGAAACTTTGACTCGTTATAATTCTCAAACTACTGGTTCAAATTGAATGAAATTTGAAATATACCGTGTTATATAATATGCCTGCTTGGTTACTGAAAATTCAGGCTTCTATTTTTATCCACAACGAAGTTATACGGGGTTGAAAATGGCCTGAACTGCTTCGAGAAAAGTATGATACGGCCGTGCCGCTTTTTGCTCGACTTGGCGGGGACACTGCCGTGCCCCCAGATAACCGACTTGGTATTACATGGATCTCGCAACTTTTTACGGTAGAAGAACTGAGTTGCGAGACTTGGTTTTTTTTACAAGTATTGTTTTTTATGATAATTAGGACTGAAGGTAGGTCTCCGCGAACGCATCGGCAGCCACTGTTCGGCGCGAGCGCAGCGATCTATATCTATGCATATGACCACAATTATGTACTTGTTGTACGAAAACTAGCCTCGGCCTGCCGAATCCACTAAAAATAGACAAAAATAAGTCATAACTGAGCCAAAATTCACATAGAGTTAAGAAGTGGCAGAGACGTTAAATACATTATCTATACTTATAATAAATCTGTAGAGAGGTCAATTCTGTACATGAAATATATTTCCAAAATAACTATCAGGGGGTGATTAAGGATGCAAAAATGCAATCAGTTAAATTCTTGTCTGTCTGTCTGTCTGTCTGTCTGTATAACCGTTATAGTAACAAAAACTACTCGACGGATTTTAACGAAACTTGGTACAAATATTTTTCATACTCCTGAGCGGGTTATAGTATACTTTTCATCACGCTACAATCAATAGGAGCAGAGCAGTGAAGGGAAATGTTAGGAAAACGGGAGAAGTTACTCCATTTTTTAAGCTTCTGTCGCGTGTGCAACCTTAATGGTTAAAGCTACACAAATCATTTCATGACGGAAATGTTCTCCTTAAAATTATATAAAAAATATCCCACGACAGCATATGTCTATATTTTATGGTTGACTCACAACAACACGTGTAACTCCCGATAGCTTAGCAGTTCGAAGCTTTCTGATTATAATATTTGTCTACTCTTACGTTTATAACACTCTCAGTCACCCCTAATTGAAAAAGTTAACATTATTAACTATTCTATAAAAAGAATCATATAAATCGGTATAGAAACACCAAAGTTATACATGAAATACGCTAATAATAATCCATCGCGCGTGAATACTGAATCATGCTATAAGGATTATTTTTGAGAATCGGTCGCCGCGCTCGACGCGTCTCTCGCCCGAAGGTATAAAATTTCGTTCTATAGGTACTTAAGCCTCATGTGAACGTGATCTAAACAATATTACCAATACATTAACTTAATAACACACAAGGAGTTACACGCTGACGGAGTCGCGGGCACAGCTATTAACAATAATATTGTGAGGTACCGTATTGCGATATTTTTCAACAGTATTATAGATTGACATATTATATTTCCTTACTAAATTACGAAAGTTAATCTGTTTCTTACATCAAAACCACTGAACAGTGAGGAAGGACATAGGCTACTTTTGTTTTTTACGAAAAACGACGGAAACGCGGACGAAGTCGCGGGCAACAGCTATCTATACTAATAATATAAGCCTGAAGAGTTTGTTTGTTTGTCTGAATGCGATAATCTCAGGAGCTACTGGTTCGAATTGAAAAATATTTTTTTAATTAAATAGTCAATTTATAGAGAAAAGCTATATATCATTACGCTAAGGCCAATAGAAGCGGAGCGCCAATAAAGAATGCTTCAAAATCGGGGTTAAATTTGACGTTAGCCCAAAGTAACTATTCCACGCGGACGAAGTCGCGGGCAAAAGCTAGTTATAACTAAAATGTCAAAAATCCCCTTCGATCCTACTTCTGCAAAAAAATATTCAAGGTCAAACGTACAAAATTAAGGTTTTTTCCACTTTTCTTATAAACGGTAATTTTTATCGTAAAAATAGATCATACAAAAGTTGTCAATTCTCTACAAAAATAGAAATATATGGAATCTTTTTATTTCGGACCACAAAGTCCATAAAATGTTAGTAACTTATACCTAATTAGCTTTTGCCCGCGACTTCGTCGGCGTGGAATAGTTACTTTGGGCTAACATTAAATTTAACCCCGATTTTGAAGCATTCTTCATTGGTGCTCCGCTCCTATTGGCCTTAGCGTAATGATACAATATTATTGTTAATAGCTGTGCCCGCGACTCCGTCAGCGTAAGTTAATGTATTGATAATATTGTTTAGATCACGTTCACATGAGGCTTAAGTACCTAGAGAACGCTTCGGCCGCGAGACACGTCGAGCGCGGCGACCGATTCTCAAAAATAATCCTTATAGCATGATTCAGTATTCACGCGCGATGATGGCTTATTATTAGCGTATTTCATGTATAACTTAAAATAACTTTGGTGTTTCTATACCGATTTATATGATTCTTTTTAAGGTTCCGTAGCCGAATGGCAAAAAACGGAACCCTTATAGTTTCGACATGTCTGTCCGTCTGTCTGTCTGTCTGTCCGTCCGTCCGTCTGTCACAGCAATTTTATTCCGAAACTATTAGGACTATACATGTGAAACTTGATAGGTAGATGTATTCTGTGAACCGCTTTCCGATTTTGAGAAAAAAATAAAAAATATTTAAAATAAAGGGGGGCTCTCCATAAATGGAACTAAAACTGAATTTTTTTTTCATGTAGTCGATGCATGTGTGGTATCTATAGACAGTTCTTTAACAACGATATCGGGGTTTCTAAAACCATTTTTCCATAAAGTCAATCGTTTAAAAGATATAAGCTTCCAAAGTGGTAAAATGTGTGTATCCCCCTCTTAACTTCTATAATAATGGAGTGAAAAATCTAAAAAAAATATATGTCTGTAAATCTTAAAGTAAACTTTCAACCAAAATTGGTTTAAACGAAATCAGTTCAGCAGTTTTTGAGATACAGCATATTTTCTAAAACCGCAAATATAACTTTGTAATTCATACAAACACTATGAAAAACAAATTTATTTGGCGCAGTTGTAAAAAATGTAAATAAGCTAGTTTTAAGAAATTTGTAAGGATTTTTTTTCGTCAAATAAATATGCATATTATATTATTATAATTACTACGGAACCCTTCATGGGCGAGTCTGACTCGCACTTGGCAATTTTTTTTATGGAATAGTTAATAATGTTAACTTTTTCAATTAGGGGTGACTGAGAGTGTTATAAACGTAAGAGTAGACAAATATTATAATCAGAAAGCTTCGAACTGGTAATCTATCGGGAGTTACACGTGTTATTGTGAGTCAACCATAAAAGATAGACATATGCTGTCGTGGGATATATCATATTATACTATATAAAGCTAGATTACCACTCACTGACTCACTCATTGACATAATTGTTCTCCCTGATGGTGGATGGGGAGGTGGGTATATTTTGACAGATTCGTAAACAAGTAACTCTCAAACCTACGGGAAAAGTGCCAAACCTCCCCTTTTCACCCCCCTTCTCCCCCCTCCCTATCGTATCTCGGAAACTACGAGACCCGTATTTTTTGTTTTTTACGGATTCGTATAGAGGAGGCTCGGTAAAGTAAAAACCATTTTTCAAAGCCCCCCCCCCGCCCCCCTTCTCCCCCCCTTTAGGCGGATCTCGGAATCTAAGAGACTTGGAACATTTTTTTTTTCAGATTCATTTAGAGGGGCAATGCTTTAGTCGAAATACTTGTGCAACCCCCCCCATCGCCCCCCCCCCCTTTTTTTTTTTTTTTTTTCACGAGCTCGCGAGGTGCTTGCACCTCGCGCAACACGCAAATACCAATTTCTTTTTTCACAAGCACGCGAGGTGCTTGCACCTCGCGCAACACGCAAATACTAAACCCCCCCCCATCACCCCCCCCACTTTTTTTTTCACAAGCACGCGAGGTGCTTGCACCTCGCGCAACACGCAAATACTAAACCCCCCCATCTCCCCCCCCCACTTTTTTTTTTCACAAGCACGCGAGGTGCTTGCACCTCGCGCAACACGCAAATACTAGTTATATTATATAAAGCTAAATTACCACTCACTGACTGACTGACTGACTGACTCACTCATTGACATAATTGTTCTCCCAGATGGTGGATGGGGAGGTGGGTATATTTGACAGATTCGTAAACAAGTAACTCTCAAACCTACGGGAAAAGTGCCAAACCTCCCCTTTTCACCCCCCTTCTCCCCCCTCCCTATCGTATCTCGGAAGCTACGAGACCGGTATTTTTGTTTTTTTACGGATTCTTATAGAGGAGGCTCGGTAAAGTAAAAACCATTTTTCAAAGTCGCCCCCCTTGCCCCCCTTCTCACCCCCTTTAGGCGGATCTTGGAAATTAAGAGACTTAGATTTTTTTTTTTTCAGATTTTAGAGGGGCAATGCTTTAGTCGAAATAATTGCGCAAACCCCCCCCCCATCACCCCCCCCATTTTTTTTTCACAAGCACGCGAGGTGCTTGCACCTCGCGCAACACGCAAATACTAGTTATATTATATAAAGCTAAATTACCACTCACTGACTGACTGACTGACTGACTCACTCATTGACATAATTGTTGTCCCAGATGGTGGATGGGGAGGTGGGTATATTTTGACAGATTCGTAAACAAGTAACTCTTAAACCTACGGGAAAAGTGCCAAACCTCCCCTTTTCACCCCCCTTCTCCCCCCTCCCTATCGTATCTCGGAAACTACGAGACCCGTATTTTTTTTTTACGGATTCGTATAGAGGAGGCTCGCTAAAGTAAAAAGCATTTTTCAAAGTCGCCCCCCTTGCCCCCCTTCTCACCCCCTTTAGGCGGATCTCGGAAATTAAGAGACTTGGAACATTTGTTTTTCAGATTCATTTAGAGGGGCAATGCTTTAGTCTAAATAACTGTGCAACTCGCCCCCCCCCATCACCCACCCACCAATTTTTTTTTTTTTTTTTTTTCACTAGCACGCGAGGTGCTTGCACCTCGCGCAACACGCAAATACTAGTTATACTATATAAAGCTAGATTACCACTCACTCACTGACTCACTCACTCATTGACATAATTGTTCTCCCAGATGGTGGATGGGGAGGTGGGTACATTTTGACAGATTCGTAAACAAGTAACTCTCAAACCTACGGGAAAAGAGCCAAACCTCCCCTTTTCCTCCCCTTTCTCCCCCTCCCTATCGTATCTCGGAAACTACGAGACCAGTATTTTTGTTTTTACGGATTCGTATAGAGGAAGCTCGGTAAAGTAAAAATCATTTTTCAGTCGCCCCCCCCCCCCGCCCCCCTTTTCACCCCCTTTAGGAGGATCTCGTAAATTAAGAGACTTGGAATATTTTTTTTCAGATTCATTTAGAGGGGCAATGCTTTAGTCGAAATAAATGTGCAACCCAACCCCCCCATCACCCACCCACCAATTTTTTTTTTTTTTTTTTTCACTAGCACGCGAGTTGCTTGCACCTCGCGCAACACGCAAATACTAGTTATACTATATAAAGCTAGATTACCACTCACTCACTGACTCACTCACTCATTGACATAATTGTTCTCCCAGATAGTGGATGGGGAGGTGGGTACATTTTGACAGATTCGTAAACAAGTAACTCTCAAACCTACGGGAAAAGAGCCAAACCTCCCCTTTTCCTCCCCCTTCTCCCCCCTCCCTATCGTATCTCGGAAACTACGAGAGCCGTATTTTTTTTTTTTACGGATTCGTATAGAGGAGGCTCGGTAAAGTAAAAATTTTTTTTCAGTCGCCCCCCCCCCCCCCCGCCCCTCGTTTCACCCCCTTTAGGAGGATCTCTTAAATTAAGAGACTTGGAACATTTTTTTTTTTCAGTTTCTTTTAGAAGGGCAATGCTTTAGTCAAAATACTTCTGCAACCCCCTCCCCATCTCCCCCCATCACCCCCCACCCCTTTTTTTTTTTCACAAGCACGCGATGTGCTTG
>CALPBR020000023.1:23486-231891 GCA_943138885.2 Tholera decimalis
ACCTTAGAGGAACTAGCTACGGTATTTGGCCGCATTGAAGCTGTGTTGAATTTGCAACCTTGTCAAGACTTCCAATTGATTAGCGGACGGGTAGGCCCGTCCGGGGGGGGTAGATGTTCGGTCCGACGTGAAACAGAACGCACCTTTTGGCCGGCAACATTAATTATCTGTGGACTTGACATAACTTCTTGACTCTTGACAGATTGACTTTGCTTGTTGGAAAAATGTCCGCACGTTTGGGACTTTGATTTGATTGTAATTGGTAAACTATTGTTGAATTCGCCCGTTGAGACCGATAATTGGGTCGCGAATTATTTGTTGGTTGAAGTGTATTCCCCATTTGTTGAAAACCCCGGGATATTGTTGAATTATACGCCGCCTTGTCGTCGGTCGGCCGGCACGCGGAATTTGTTGTAAATCGTATTGGATCTCACGAGATATGAACAGATTAATTGTGTTCAGTGATTGATTGAACTTTGTAATCTCGGATTAACAAGAATCCAGTGATATTTCTCGGAACACATCGCCTTATTGTCTACCACGCGTAGCGCGCGCTTGCTGGAAACGAGTTGGGTGTGATGCTGGTCAGGACGGCGCCATCTGAAGATCGACGCCTTGGGACCGTCCTAGAACCCGTAACTTACATCACACGTTACAATTACTCACCTCATATCACATACAAACCACACTTGGAGCGTGACCTTGGAAGGTCGAACTTGGCGTCCCCAGCACTCAGGTTAGTGGTACATTTTGTTTATTGAAATAAGGCCTAAGAGCCTACCACAACGTAGGGCTCCGCGTAATCGCGGACAGTTCGACATACCAGTTACCGTTGGCTGGGCTTGGGGTCGAACAGTATTGTTATAACCCATGATCGCATATGTCATAACGGAAGCTGCATCTAAACTAGATTGTTCATATTTTGCTAACCTATATATTTCGATAATTGTGGAATGAAATCTTTCCACTATTGCCATTGAATTAGGGTTGTTAGGTGTCCCTATGTGTTGCTCGATTTTATATAAACTTAACATTTCCTTAAGCAATTCATTGTTAAACTCAGTTCCTGCATCGCTACTTATTTTTTTTGGTATTCCATACATGCAAAAATATTTGATTAGAGCTCTCACTACCTCGGGTGTGCTTTTATTGGGAATCTGTATTGCTTGACCTAACTTACTAAATGAGTCTACTATAGTTAAGTATTGATTTTTCTCTATATATAGCAGATCTATAAAAACTTCCTGGAATGGACTGTCTGTAGTTTGTGTTAATTGTATAAATGGTTTTAGAGGTTTCCTGTCATACTTCATTTTCTTACATTCCTCACATGCATTAATAATAGCTGTAACTGTTTCTTTCATATTGCTCCACCAATATGCTCTTTTTAACTTCATTAGAGTCTCTCTAATACCTCTATGACAAGTCTTCCCTAGATGATATTTGATGACTAAGTCTTTCTGGTCAATTTCATCCGTAACGTTCACAACTCTTTCAGTACATTCGACAAAGTTTTGAGTTCCCTTTTTGTAAAGTGTCGTAACTACATTAGCAAATGCTTTTCTATGGCAATGGTCCTCAAAGTAAATGAAGTACTTATTTTTGTAATCGGTATATTCTTTAAGAAAATTTTTGACTAAATTTTCGCTATTACTAGGGGGTAGGTGGACTTCCAAAATTTTTTGTTTGTTATTAGAAATATCTTTTACACAGATATCGTCTCTGTGCCAGGTGAAAACATGAATTTGCCTAGCTTTCGTATCTACCGCTTCATTAAGAATAGGAATACCTTCATGTTCCCTATTAGATATTGAATTTGCTGTCACGGCGTCATCGCTTTCAGAATCAGATAATTCTATCGTCTCTATTTCTGGTTCTTTAACGCTAAGCTTTACGATTTCGTCTGTCACTTCTTTCAAGTGCTGTTGTAATCTCGCTTCCTTCTCATCTACGTTAACTATCATTGATTCGAGTCATCTTTTGTTATATTAATTTTAATACGCGATAAGGCATCTGCATTTGTATTTTGTTTGCCTTTCTTATAATATATATCGAAATTATAGTCCTCTAAGCGTAAACGCCATCTAGTTAGCTTGCTATTAGGTTCTTTTAATGAATTCAACCATGCCAAAGGTCTATGGTCAGTATATATTGTAAATTTTCTGCCATATAAATAGGGTCTGAAATATTTAACTGCCCATACTATGGCCAATAACTCCTTTTCTATCGTACTATATCTAGACTCTGTATCGCTTAGTTTCCTACTGGCAAATGCAATCGGTTTGTCTGATCCTATAGTACCTTGAGAAAGTACTGCACCTATCGCGACGTTTGACGCGTCGGTTGTAAGAATAAATGGTTTTGTGAAATCGGGGAATTGTAACAAAGGTGCATGTGTCAGCAACTCTTTGCACGTTTCGAAACTTTTTTTATAATCATCATTTATCTCAATCTTTTTTCCCTTCTTTAGACATGCTGTGAGAGGTGCGGTTATCTTAGAAAAATCCTTTATAAACTTTCTATAATAACCAATTAATCCTAAGAAACTCTTAATCTCTGTAACTGTTTTGGGCAAAGGGTATTTCAGAATAGCCTCTATCTTGTCGTTGTTAGGCTTAAGGCCATCCCTAGTTATTGTATGTCCCAAGTACATTACTTCCTTTCTCAAAAACTAGGATTTATCAAGCTGAACTTTTAAATTAGTTTTTCGGAATCGCTCGAAAATAGCTCGCAGTTTCTCTATGTGTTCTTGTAAGCTGGTCGAGAAAATGATGACGTCATCAAGATACACGAGGCAATGCAAGCCTTGTAACCCTCTGAGGACGTTATCCATTGCACGTTGAAATGTGGCAGGCGCTGTTTTCAAACCGAACGGCATTCTGTTGAATTCGTATAAGCCGAATGGTGTTGAAAACGCAGTTTTTTGTCTATCTTCTTTCTGGATTTGTAGTTGATGGTAGCCAGACGCAAGATCTAACGTGGAAAAATACATACTCTTTCCTAGCTTATCAAAAAGATCATTGATATTTGGCAAAGGGTACTTATCGTCCACAGTTATTTCGTTCAAACGTCTGTAATCTACTACCATCCTCCACTTTTGTTGTCCAGAAGCATCTAACTTCTTTGGAACTAGGTGGACCGGTGCACTCCAAGGAGAATTTGATTCTCGGATTACATCGTCCTTTAGCATTTTATCCACTTGGCGCCTAATCTCGTCTGTTTGGGTGGGCGGCAACCTATAGGCTTTTACGTTAATGGGATCCTCGTTTACCGTTCTAATTTTATGTTTCACTTCGTTAGTGAAAGACAACGGTATGTCCTCACAGTAAAAAATATCCTTATATTCCTCACAAATATTCTTAATCATCGTTCTTTCCTCCTCATTCATATGATCTAACCTTAATTTTTGTAAGTGGTTTAATAATAATTCGTCCATTCTGTCTATGTCGCTTAAATTATTAACTAAGATCTCTTGGTGATTGTAAGGTTCTACCTGAAAGGGGTTAGTGACCTTGAGGGTCATTTCTATGTCCTTGCAGTTCTGAATAACCGTATATGCATAACCATTTACACAGTTAACTAACGCACAGGGCATTCGAATTCCCTTAGTCAATTCCTTAAAATCTAAAATAGCCTCGCCATTAGTTAAATTTACGGGCAGTTTTACCCTTAACTCACTACGTGGCGGTAAAATATAAGTATCTTTTAACGCTGAAGAGTAAACAAAAGGTATATCAGTATTCCTTGTGTGTAAAGTTAATGTTTGGTAATCAATTTTTGCATCTAATTGTTTTAATAAATTACTGCCTAATAAACCATCGTAGTTACTGTCAACATCGTAAACGTAAAACTTATGACCTTCAGAACTTTTAAATATTTTGGGCAAGGGAGTTAAAACAACTTCTGTATGTACGCTGACGCCATGAGTACTGACTACTTCAAAAGGCTCTTTGTAGATAGCATTTTTAAAATGATGGTAGGCGACACGCCGACCTATAAATGATCTAGAACTGCCCGAGTCTAACATAAAAACTGCATTACCTAGCTCCGGGATTACAATGTAAGGCAAAGAACGATAATTAGTACAATTTAAAACTATTTTTTCTCTCTGTATGAGGCTCTCAGGTGAAAATTTTCAATCTGTTCAGTCTCATAGGACGTGCTCGCTTGCGGTTCGTAATCGTAAGTATTTTGTTCATTATTATCGTACGTCATAAGTGAGTCATTATTGGTATAATTTACGCGTCTAGAGTTTGCAGTTCACATGGTAACGTCGGTGTTTGAACCCGAGTTTGCCGGCGTTGCATTTTGCACCGATGCCGTTCGCGGCGCGGCCTGCTGATTCGGCCACGGCGTTGACCTACTTTGTTGTGGCGACTGATTTTGCGCATTATTTTGGTTTCTAAAAGAATTTCTATATTGAATTGAATTATTTGGAGAGTTCGTTTGAGTAGTATTTCCTGTTGAACTATTTGGTACTGGTATACTAGGTTGTTTTTGTGGATTGGGTGAACGTTGGAATTTGCCGTTATTGTTGGTAGTTTTTCCTGGCAGTTTTGAACTATTTTTATTTCTATTATTTCTAGATTCATAAACCGTCTGAAAGTTTTGCTCTTCTAACACTACCTTCAAGGCATCTTCTAGTGTCGTCACGTTCCTTAATCGTACCAATCTAACTAAATAAGGAGGTAAATTATATAGGAAAACATTCAATGACGAGTTAGTATAAATATGCTGTTTGGCTTGACGTAAATTCGCATCGTCTACGGTTTCAATTATTTTTGCAATCAAGATACTTCGCAAGTTTTGAATCCTATGACAGAAATCCAAAAAACTTTCGTTATAATTTAGTTTCATGGACTCTAACTCTAATACTAAACAATCTTCGGTTCTAGGGTCACCAAAATGTTGTGACAATAATGTTTTCAACTCCAACCAAGTACGAATATTATCCCGTTCCCCTACTAGGTTCGCGGCGTCCCCTGTTAATCTACTAGTGAGAACGTGAAATAGGTATTCGTTTTGGACATCTCCCCCCTGAAATGTATTTATAATATATTCGCATTTCTTTATAAAAAGTGGGAGCTGTCTAGAATCGCCATTAAACTCTGGAATAATTTTTGCCATTGTTGACGGAACCTGCACGATTTGATCCATTTTGAGAGAACAAAAACACAGAAAGAGGGTGAAAACTAAAACACTAAATACCTAAGTAAAGTTAATCTTATTACGCCAGTTATATCGTAATAAAATATAATAATGTTATCACGGTATTGCTCAACCCTTAATAACACAACACATACAATTAAAACAAAGAGAAAAATGATAAAGGAAAACCGAGAGGATAGTGAAAAAGTTTTACTCACAGTCCTGTAGTTACTCCCATCTCCTCCTTGTGACTACTATCAAATACTGCGCCGGCCGTTGTGCCTGGTACTTAATAGATTTGTTTGTTCGGGAATCTCCGTTGAACTGTAGAAACAGACGTCCAGCTGTGCTTGTAGAGTTGTATACGTCGCAAACTGACTACAGAGATCCTACCGGCTGCGCCAATTAAGTGATCGACACTTGATTAGTTTAAAAAAAACTTTATTTAAACGAACAGCGTTACAGTAATTAAGATAGTAATGAATATTCTAATAATGATACATGTATTTATATTTAATTATTGCTAAGTTAACAATATTCTTATAGACTACTTATTTGCTACTTGAGGTGGAGGGGGATTTGCTGATAAAGCGAATAGAGTTGGGGTCGTCACACTTAACTCACGCGAGGTGCTTGCACCTCGCGCAACACGCAAATATTTTTTTTTTTGCACAAGCACGCGAAGTGCTTGCACCTCGCGCAACACGCAAATACTAGTTATTATACTATATAAAGCTAAATTACCACTGACTGACTCACTCATTGACATAATTGTTCTCCCAGATGGCGGTTGGGGAGGTGGGTATATTTTGACAGATTCGTAAACAAGTAACTCTCAAACCTACGGGAAAAGTGCCAAACCTCCCCTTTTCACCCCCCTTCTCCACCCTCCCTATCGTATCTCGGAAACTACGAGACCCGTATTTTTTGTTTTTTAAGGATTCGTGTAGAGGTGGCTCGGTAAAGTCAAAACCATTTTTCAAAGTCCTCCCCCCGCCCCCCTTCTCACCCCCTTTAGGCGGATCTCGGAAATTAAGAGACGTGGAATTTTTTTTTTTTCAGATTCATTTAGAGGGGCAATGCTTTAGTCGAAATACTTCTGCAACCCCCCCATTACAACCCCCCACTTTTTTTTTTTTTTTTTCACAAGCACGCGAGGTGCTTGCACCTCGCGCAACACGCAAATACTTTTTCTTTTTCACAAGCACGCGAGGTGCTTGCACCTCGCGCAACACGCAAACACTAAACCCCCCCATCTCCCCCCATCACCCCCCCCTTTTTTTTTCACAAGCACGCGAGGTGCTTGCACCTCGCGCAACACGCAAATCCTTTTTTTTGTTAACAAGCACGCCAGGTGCTTGCACCTCGCGCAATACGCAAATACTTGATTTAGAGGGGCAATGCTTTAGTCGAAATACTTGTGCAACCCCCCCCCCATCACCCCCCCCCTCTTTTTTTTTTTTTTTTTTCTCAAGCACGCGAGGTGCTTGCACCTCGCGCAACACGCAAAAACTAAACCCCCCCCATCTCCCCCCATCACCCCCCCCTTTTTTTTTCACAAGCACGCGAGGTGCTTGCACCTCGCGCAACACGCAAATCCTTTTTTTTGTTAACAAGCACGCCAGGTGCTTGCACCTCGCGCAACACGCAAATACTAAACCCCCCCCATCACCCCCCCACTTTTTTTTTCACAAGCACGCGAGGTGCTTGCACCTCGCGCAACACGCAAATACTAGTTATTATACTATATAAAGCTAAATTACCACTCACTGACTCACTCATTGGCATAATTGTTCTCCCAGATGGTGGATGGGGAGGTGGGTATATTTTGACAGATTCGTAAACAAGTAACTCTCAAACCTACGGGAAAAGTGCCAAACCTCCCCTTTTCCCCTCTTCTCCCCCCCCCCCCTATCGTATCTCGGAAACTACGAGACCCGTATTTTTTTTTTACGGATTCGTATAGAGGAGGCTCGGTTAAGTAAAAACCATTTTTCAGTCGCCCCCCCCCCGCCCCCCTTTTCACCCCCTTTGGGCGGATCTCGGAAATTAAGAGACTTGGAACATTTTTTTTTTCAGATTCATTTAGAGGGGCAATGCTTTAGTCGAAATAATTGTGCAACCCCCCCCCCATCACCCCCCCATTTTTTTCTTTTTCACTAGCACGCGAGGTGCTTGCACCTCGCGCAACACGCAAATACTTTTTCTTTTTCACAAGCACGCGAGGTGCTTGCACCTCGCGCAACACGCAAACACTAAACCCCCCCATCTCCCCCCATCCCCCCCCCCTTTTTTTCTTCTTTCACAAGCACGCGAGGTGCTTGCACCTCGCGCAACACGCAAATACTAAAACCCCCCCATCACCCCCCCACCATTTTTTTTCACAAGCACGCGAGGTGCTTGCACCTCGCGCAACACGCAAATACTAAACCCCCCCCATCACCCCCCCCACTTTTTTTTTTCACAAGCACGCGAGGTGCTTGCACCTCGCGCAACACGCAAATACTAGTTATATTATATAAAGCTAAATTACCACTCACTCACTCACTCATTGACATAATTGTTCTCCCAGATGGTGGATGGGGAGGTGGGTATATTTTGACAGATTCGTAAACAAGTAACTCTCAAACCTACGGGAAAAGTGCCAAACCTCCCCTTTTCCCCCCCTTCTCCCCCCCCCCCTATCGTATCTCGGAAACTACGAGACCCGTATTTTTTTTTTTTACGGATTCGTATAGAGGAGGCTCGGTAAAGTAAAAACCATTTTTCAAAGTCCCCCCCCCCCCGCCCCCCTTCTCCCCCCCTTTAGGCGGATCTCGGAATCTAAGAGACTTGGAACATTTTTTTTTTCAGATTCATTTAGAGGAGCAATGCTTTAGTCGAAATAATTGTGCAACCCCCCCCCCCATTTCCCCCCCCCTTTTTTTTTTTTTTTTCACAAGCACGCGAGGTGCTTGCACCTCGCGCAACACGCAAATACTAAACCCCCCCATCACCCCCCCCCCCTTTTTTTTTTTTTTTTTTTTCACAAGCACGCGAGGTGCTTGCACCTCGCGCAACACCCAAATACTTTTTTTTTCACAAGCACGCGAGGTGCTTGCACCTCGCGCAACACGCAAATACTTGATTTAGAGGGGCAATGCTTTAGTTTTTTTCACAAGCACGCGAGGTGCTTGCACCTCGCGCAACACGCAAATACTAAACCCCCCCCATCTCCCCCCATCACCACCCCCCCTTTTTTTTTTCGCAAGCACGCGAGGTGCTTGCACCTCGCGCAACACGCAAATACTAGTTATTATACTATATAAAGCTAAATTACCACTCACTGACTCACTGACATAATTGTTCTCCCAGATGGTGGATGGGGAGGTGGGTATATTTTGACAGATTCGTAAACAAGTAACTCTGAAACCTACGGGAAAAGTGCCAAACCTCCCCTTTTCCCCCCCCTTCTCCCCCCTCCCTATCGTATCTCGGAAACTACGAGACCCATATTTTTTTTTTACGGATTCGTATAGAGGAGGCTCGGTAAAGTAAAAACCATTTTTCAAAGTCCCCCCCCCGCCCCCCTTCTCCCCTCCCTTTAGGCGGATCTCGGAATCTAAGAGACTTGGAACATTTTTTTTTTCAGATTCATTTAGAGGGGCAATGCTTTAGTCGAAATACTTGTGCAACCCCCCCCCATCTCCCCCCATCACCGCCCCCCATTTTTTTTTTTTTTCACAAGCACACGAGGTGCTTGCACCTCGCGCAACACGCAAATACTAAACCCCCCATCACCCCCCCATTTTTTTTTCACAAGCACGCGAGGTGCTTGCACCTCGCGCAACACGCAAATACTAAACCCCCCCCATCTCCCCCCATCACCACCCCCCCTTTTTTTTTTTTCGCAAGCACGCGAGGTGCTTGCACCTCGCGCAACACGCAAATACTAGTTATTATATTATATAAAGCTAAATTACCACTCACTGACTAACTGACATAATTGTTCTCCCAGATGGTGGATGGGGAGGTGGGTATATTTTGACAGATTCGTAAACAAGTAACTCTCAAACCTACGGGAAAAGTGCCAAACCCCCCCTTTTCCCCCCCCTTCTCCCCCCCCCTATCGTATCTCGGAAACTACGAGACCCGTATTTTTTTTTTTTACGGATTCGTATAGAGGAGGCTCGGTAAAGTAAAAACCATTTTTCAAAGTCCCCCCCCCCCGCCCCCCTTCTCCCCCCCTTTAGGCGGATCTCGGAATCTAAGAGACTTGGAACATTTTTTTTTTCAGATTCATTTAGAGGAGCAATGCTTTAGTCGAAATAATTGTGCAACCCCCCCCCCATTTCCCCCCCCCCCCTTTTTTTTTTTTTTTTTCACAAGCACGCGAGGTGCTTGCACCTCGCGCAACACGCAAATACTAAACCCCCCCATCACCCCCCCCCCCTTTTTTTTTTTTTTTTTTTTTCACAAGCACGCGAGGTGCTTGCACCTCGCGCAACACCCAAATACTTTTTTTTTCACAAGCACGCGAGGTGCTTGCACCTCGCGCAACACGCAAATACTTGATTTAGAGGGGCAATGTTTTAGTTTTTTTCACAAGCACGCGAGGTGCTTGCACCTCGCGCAACACGCAAATACTAAACCCCCCCCATGTCCCCCCATCACCACCCCCCCCTTTTTTTTTTCGCAAGCACGCGAGGTGCTTGCACCTCGCGCAACACGCAAATACTAGTTATTATATTATATAAAGCTAAATTACCACTCACTGACTGACTGACTCACTCATTGACATAATTGTTCTCCCAGATGGTGGATGGGGAGGTGGGTATATTTTGACAGATTCGTAAACAAGTAACTCTCAAACCTACGGGAAAAGTGCCAAACCTCCCCTTTTCACCCCCCTTCTCCCCCTCCCTATCGTATCTCGGAAACTACGAGACCCGTATTTTTTGTTTTTTACGGATTCGTATAGAGGAGGCTCGGTAAAGTAAAAACCATTTTTCAAAGTCCCCCCCCCCCCCCCGCCCCCCTTCTTCCCCCCTTTAGGCGGATCTCGGAATCTAAGAGACTTGGAACATTTTTTTTTTCAGATTCATTTAGAGGGGCAATGCTTTAGTCGAAATACTTGTTAAACCCCCCCCCCATCACCCCCCCCCTCTTTTTTTTTTTTTTTTTTTCACAAGCTCGCGAGGTGCTTGCACCTCGCGGAACACGCAAATACTAAACCCCCCCGTCACCCCCCCCCCTTTTTTTTTCTTTTTTTTTGTCACAAGCACCGAGGTGCTTGCACCTCGCGCAACACGCAAGTACTTTTTTTTTTCACAAGCACGCGAGGTGCTTGCACCTCGCGCAACACGCAAATACTAAACCCCCCCATCACCCCGCCCCAATTTTTTTTTTTTCACAAGCACGCGAGGTGCTTGCACCTCGCGCAACAGGCAAATACTAGTTATATTATATAAAGCTAGATTACCACTCACTGACTCACTCATTGACATAATTGTTCTCCCAGATGGTGGATGGGGAGGTGGGTATATTTTGACAGATTCGTAAACAAGTAACTCTCAAACCTACGGGAAAAGTGCCAAACCTCCCCTTTTCCCCCCCCTTCTCCCCCCCCCTATCGTATCTCGGAAACTACGAGACCCGTATTTTTTTCTTTTTACGGATTCGTATAGAGGAGGCTCGGTAAAGTAAAAACCATTTTTCAAAGTCCCCCCCCCCCCGCCCCCCTTCTCCCCCCTTTAGGCGGATCTCGGAATCTAAGAGACTTGGAACATTTTTTTTTTCAGATTCATTTAGAGGGGCAATGCTTTAGTCGAAATACTTGTGCAACCCCCCCCCCCCATCACCCCCCCCTCTTTTTTTTTTTTTTTTTTTTTCACAAGCTCCCGAGGTGCTTGCACCTCGCGCAACACGCAAATACCAATTTCTTTTTTCACAAGCACGCGAGGTGCTTGCACCTCGCGCAACACGCAAATCCTTTTTTTTTTCACAAGCACGCGAGGTGCTTGCACCTCGCGCAACACGCAAATACTAAACACCCCCATCACCCCCCCATTTTTATTTTTTATTTTTTTATAAAATGCACGCGAGGTGCTTGCACCTCGCGCAACACGCAAATACTAAACCCCCCCCCATCACCCCCCCCACTTTTTTTTTCACAAGCATGCGAGGTGCTTGCACCTCGCGCAACACGCAAAGACTAGTTATACTATATAAAGCTAGATTACCACTCACTCACTGACTCACTCACTCATTGACATAATTGTTCTCCCAGGTGGTGGAGGTGAAACTAAATGAAATGAACTACGAGACCTGTATTTTTTTTTTACGGATTCGTATAGATGATGCTCGGTAAAGTCAAAACCATTTTTTAGTCGGCCCCCCCCCCTTTTCACCCCCTTTAGGCGGATATCGGAAATGAAGAGACTTGGAACATGTTTTTTTTCAGATTCATTTAGAGGGGCAATGCTTTAGTCGAAATACTTGTGCAACCCCCCCCCCATCACCCCCCCCCCTCTTTTATTTTTTGTTTTTTTTTCACAGGCACGCGAGGTGCTTGCACCTCGCGCAACACGCAAATACTAGTTATATTATATAAAGCTAAATTACCACTGACTGACTCACTCACTCACTGACATAATTGTTCTCCCAGATGGTGGATGGGCAGGTGGGTATATTTTGACAGATTCGTAAACAAGTAACTCTCAAACCTACGGGAAAATTTCCAAACCTCCCCTTTTCACCCCCCTTTTCCCCCCTCCCCATCGTATCTCGGAAACTGCGAGACCCGTATTTTTTGTTTTTTACGGATTCGTATAGAGGAGGCTCGGTCAAGTAAAAACCATTTTTCAAAGTCCCCCCCCCCCCGCCCCCCTTCTCCCCCCCTTTAGGCGGATCTCGGAATCTAAGAGACTTGGAACATTTTTTTTTTCAGATTCATTTAGAGGGGCAATGCTTTAGTCGAAATACTAGTGCCACCCCCCCCCCATCACCCCCCCCCTCTTTTTTTTTTTTTTTCACAAGCACGCGAGGTGCTTGCACCTCGCGCAACACGCAAATACTAGCCCCCCCCATCTCCCCCCATCATCCCCCCCCCCTTTTTTTTTTTCACAACCACGCGAGGTGCTTGCACCTCGCGCAACACGCAAATCCTTTTTTTTTTCACAAGCACGCGAGGTGCTTGCACCTCGCGCAACACGCAAATACTAAACCCCCCCATCACCCCCCCATTTTTATTTTTTATTTTTTTATAAAATGCACGCGAGGTGCTTGCACCTCGCGCAACACGCAAATACTAAACCCCCCCATCACCCCCCCCCACTTTTTTTTTCACAAGCACGCGAGGTGCTTGCACCTCGCGCAACACGCAAATACTAAACCCCCCCATCACCCCCCCCCCCCTTTTTTTTTTTTTTTTTTTCACAAGCACGCGAGGTGCTTGCACCTCGCGCAACACCCAAATACTTTTTTTTTCACAAGCACGCGAGGTGCTTGCACCTCGCGCAACACGCAAATACTTGATTTAGAGGGGCAATGCTTTAGTTTTTTTCACAAGCACGCGAGGTGCTTGCACCTCGCGCAACACGCAAATACTAAACCCCCCCCATCTCCCCCCATCACCACCCCCCCTTTTTTTTTTCGCAAGCACGCGAGGTGCTTGCACCTCGCGCAACACGCAAATACTAGTTATTATATTATATAAAGCTAGATTACCACTCACTGACTCACTCATTGACATAATTGTTCTCCCAGATGGTGGATGGGGAGGTGGGTATATTTTGACAGATTCGTAAACAAGTAACTCTCAAACCTACGGGAAAAGTGCCAAACCTCCCCTTTTCCCCCCCCTTCTCCCCCCCCCTATCGTATCTCGGAAACTACGAGACCCGTATTTTTTTCTTTTTACGGATTCGTATAGAGGAGGCTCGGTAAAGTAAAAACCATTTTTCAAAGTCCCCCCCCCCCGCCCCCCTTCTCCCCCCTTTAGGCGGATCTCGGAATCTAAGAGACTTGGAACATTTTTTTTTTCAGATTCATTTAGAGGGGCAATGCTTTAGTCGAAATACTTGTGCAACCCCCCCCCCCCCATCACCCCCCCCTCTTTTTTTTTTTTTTTTTTTTTTCACAAGCTCCCGAGGTGCTTGCACTTCGCGCAACACGCAAATACCAATTTCTTTTTTCACAAGCACGCGAGGTGCTTGCACCTCGCGCAACACGCAAATCCTTTTTTTTTTCACAAGCACGCGAGGTGCTTGCACCTCGCGCAACACGCAAATACTAAACCCCCCCATCACCCCCCCCATTTTTATTTTTTATTTTTTTATAAAATGCACGCGAGGTGCTTGCACCTCGCGCAACACGCAAATACTAAACCCCCCCCCATCACCCCCCCCACTTTTTTTTTCACAAGCATGCGAGGTGCTTGCACCTCGCGCAACACGCAAAGACTAGTTATACTATATAAAGCTAGATTACCACTCACTCACTGACTCACTCACTCATTGACATAATTGTTCTCCCAGGTGGTGGAGGTGAAACTAAATGAAATGAACTACGAGACCTGTATTTTTTTTTTACGGATTCGTATAGATGATGCTCGGTAAAGTCAAAACCATTTTTTAGTCGGCCCCCCCCCCTTTTCACCCCCTTTAGGCGGATATCGGAAATGAAGAGACTTGGAACATGTTTTTTTTCAGATTCATTTAGAGGGGCAATGCTTTAGTCGAAATACTTGTGCAACCCCCCCCCCATCACCCCCCCCCCTCTTTTTTTTTTTGTTTTTTTTTCACAGGCACGCGAGGTGCTTGCACCTCGCGCAACACGCAAATACTAGTTATATTATATAAAGCTAAATTACCACTGACTGACTCACTCACTCACTGACATAATTGTTCTCCCAGATGGTGGATGGGGAGGTGGGTATATTTTGACAGATTCGTAAACAAGTAACTCTCAAACCTACGGGAAAATTTCCAAACCTCCCCTTTTCACCCCCCTTTTCCCCCCTCCCCATCGTATCTCGGAAACTGCGAGACCCGTATTTTTTGTTTTTTACGGATTCGTATAGAGGAGGCTCGGTCAAGTAAAAACCATTTTTCAAAGTCCCCCCCCCCCCGCCCCCCTTCTCCCCCCCTTTAGGCGGATCTCGGAATCTAAGAGACTTGGAACATTTTTTTTTTCAGATTCATTTAGAGGGGCAATGCTTTAGTCGAAATACTAGTGCCACCCCCCCCCATCACCCCCCCCCCTCTTTTTTTTTTTTTTTCACAAGCACGCGAGGTGCTTGCACCTCGCGCAACACGCAAATACTAACCCCCCCCATCTCCCCCCATCATCCCCCCCCCCCCCTTTTTTTTTTTCACAACCACGCGAGGTGCTTGCACCTCGCGCAACACGCAAATCCTTTATATTTTCACAAGCACGCGAGGTGCTTGCACCTCGCGCAACACGCAAATACTAAACCCCCCCATCACCCCCCCATTTTTATTTTTTATTTTTTTATAAAATGCACGCGAGGTGCTTGCACCTCGCGCAACACGCAAATACTAAACCCCCCCATCACCCCCCCCCACTTTTTTTTTCACAAGCATGCGAGGTGCTTGCACCTCGCGCAACACGCAAATACTAGTTATTTATACTATATAAAGCTAGATTACCACTCACTCACTGACTCACTCACTCATTGACATAATTGTTCTCCCAGATGGTGGATGGGGAGGTGGGTATATTTTGACAGATTCGTAAACAAGTAACTCACAAACCTACGGGAAAAGTGCCAAACCTCCCCTTTTCACCCCCCTTCTCCCCCCCCTATCGTATCTCGGAAACTACGAGACCTGTATTTTTTTTTTTTACGGATTCGTATAGATGATGCTCGGTAAAGTCAAAACCATTTTTTAGTCGCCCCCCCCCCCCTTTTCACCCCCTTTAGGCGGATCTCGGAAATGAAGAGACTTGGAACATTTTTTTTTTCAGATTCATTTAGAGGGGCAATGCTTTAGTCGAAATACTTGTGCAACCCCCCCCCCATCACCCCCCCCCCTCTTTTTTTTTTTGTTTTTTTTTCACAGGCGCGCGAGGTGCTTGCACCTCGCGCAACACGCAAATACTAGTTATATTATATAAAGCTAAATTACCACTGACTGACTCACTCACTCACTGACATAATTGTTCTCCCAGATGGTGGATGGGGAGGTGGGTATATTTTGACAGATTCGTAAACAAGTAACTCTCAAACCTACGGGAAAATTTCCAAACCTCCTCTTTTCACCCCCCTTCTCCCCCTCCCTATCGTATCTCGGAAACTACGAGACCCGTATTTTTTCTTTTCTACGGATTCGTATAGAGGAGGCTCGGTAAAGTAAAAATCAATTTTCAAAGTCGCCTCTCTTGCCCCCCTTCTCACCCCCTTTAGGCGGATCTCGGAAATTAAGAAACTTGGAACATTTTTTTTTTTCAGATTCATTTAGAGGGGCAATGCTTTAGTCAAAATACTTCTGCAACCCCCCCCTATCATCCCCCCTCATCACCCCTCTTTTTTTTATTTTTTTTTTAATGAAATTACGCGAGGTGCTTGCACCTCACGCAACATGCAAATACTAAACCCCCCATCTCCCCCATCACCCCGCCCCCCCTTTTTTTTTTTCACAAGCACGCGAGTTGCTTGCACCTCGCGCAACACGCGAATACTAGTTATTTATATAATTTTAAAGAGAACATTTCCGTCATGAAATGATTTCTGTGTAGCTTTAACCATCAAGATTGCACACGCGACGCAAGCTTAAAAAACCGGTCAAGTGCGTGTCGGGCCACGCGCAGTGTAGGGTTCCGTAGTTTTTATAACAGCCAAGGGCGTGTCGTACTCGCTGACTGATGGTTTCGTACCATGCTCTAACTAAAAGCCAAACATGACTACCTAACTAATTTGACTTCCTATACAAATCCTCACCTGATCCGACAATTTTGCACGAAAAGTTTTAATTTTTTTTAGAGATTTGTATTAAACTTGTCATAGCCCACCGGCTATATTTGAATTTTGAATTTAAATACAGACACAGAGCTACACTACTCAATCGTCACAAGAAGCTAGCACGATACAACTGGCGCTTAGCGCCATCTATCGACATTTCTGTAGGGTTGTTCGAAATTTTCGAGTCAAATACAATTGATCGACTATTACTCGTAAACTTGTAAAGCCCACTTATGTGTGATAGTTTTCCTTTAAACTTCGTTATATATAGGTACTACTGCCGTGACATTTGAATTTCTAACTACAACCGTTTAGTTGATAGACGGGGGGGACACTTGACTCTAACGAAAATTGGTACTTTAAAGTTTGATATGTCACGAACGGTTTACTTAATCAAAAAACGGTCGTAGCAAACCCCTAATGTTTTTGAAAGACATATCCAACGATATCCCACACTATGGGCAGAACGAAAAAAAATAATTATCATCCCACTTTACATGTATGGGAGGTACCGTAAATAATTGTTTTTTTTTCAAAATTTTATTTTACCACTTTTTCGGGGTCATTAACTTATATACTCATGCCAAAGTACAACTTTCTAGTACCAATAGTTTTTGAGCTAAACCGCGGACAGACGGACAGACAGACGGACATGGCGAAACTATAAGGGTTCCTTGTTGACTACGGAACCCTAAAAATGGGGTAACTTCTCCCGTTTTCCCAACATTTCCCTTCACTGCTCTGCTCCTATTGATTGTAGCGTGATGAAAAGTATACTATAACCAGCTCAGGAGTATGAAAAATAATTGTGCCAAGTTTCGTTAAAATCCGTTAAGTAGTTTTTGTTTCTATAACGGTTATACAGACAGACAGACAGACAAAAATTTTACTGATTGCATTTTTGGCATCAGTATCGATCCCTAATCACCCCCTGATGTTTATTTTAGAAATATATTTCATGTACAGAATTGACCTCTCTACAGAATTATTATAAGTATAGATAATAGCTTATTATCTAGTGTTAGTACCATAGATAAAATAAATAAGTAGATATGCCCGCCAGACGAAATTATATCGGAACCGTGTGTCTCCAGTTAGGCGCTGGGCGGGGCAACAATTACACATGCGGTTTAATAAAATCAATAGATACGCACTCGCGCACACACTCACATTTCTTAAATCAGAACGTACTTTACAATCAATAATAATCCTTATTTCAACAAACACAGCGTGTATTTACCATGCACCGTAGAACTTACCCACACAAAAACATCGGTCGCTGTCGTTGGTCTGTGCAAAAGCAATTTATTTTACATATATGCTAGTGATTGACAAAATCGGAAAGTTATCGATTCTTCCATTTATTATTGTACAATTTTTTTGGGCACCTGAAAATGAACCAAATGAAAAAAATGGCATTTCCAGAAAAAATTATAATAACAATAATCATAATATTAAGAACATAACATTACATAATTATTATTAAGTACTCTTTAATTTTAAGTTTTACTTTTTTGTACACTTGACTTTTCAACGTATTTTTATTTTTGTCATCTCATGTAAAATAAAAGTTAAACATATTTACGTAGAGGTTTCCGTATGTTATAAAAAACTTTTTACCAAAAAATTAAACAGACTCGGTCGAAAATTAAACAGAGACGGTTTAATTTTTTGATAAAAAGTTTTATTTCACTCTTTTAAGTTGGTCAATTTTTAATTTACCTAGTTACAAGAGCCTAAATGTCAAGTACTTATATTCATTTACAAAATATTGCTTTTCCCAATGTTGGGCCGTTATTTGTTGAGGAGTTCTCCTGGTACTTCACCATCAGCTTCACTTCACCATATGCATTGTGACGAGCATATTGTGCTTAATAACCACATTCAAGTAATAGAAGCGGAACACATGTAATACTTATTATTCCTACTTATATATTGAGTAGTTCCAGTGGCCATCGGTGGTCTTCATCATCAGGTCCACTTCACAAATGGTGCTTTTTCGAATGCAACCACACAAGTTACTATAAAAAATACTCAAATCACTATAGGTGTGCCTATAATATTTGAAGAGTTCCCTCGATTTCTCCAGGATCCCATTATTAGATCCTGACTTGGTAACAATGGGGCCAATTTCGAAGTATACCCTTTCAAAGAAAAAAAAAATTTTCCAAATCGGTTCAGCCGTCTCCGAGTAATCGGTGATTATGATGATACATAAAAAAATATATATATACGAGTCGAATTGATAACCTCCTCCTTTTTTTGTCGTCGGTTGAAAAACCCCTAAACTATAATAGCAATATTTCATTCGTCAATTAACATTGCTGTCGATAGCCTACGTTAGTGGATCTGCAGAAGCACATCACTAATTCGTCGCAAGAAGTGGCGGCCTCACTACGCGATGAATCCGCGTAATACAGTATCGTATGTTATTTTTACATTGCTTGTCCAGTTACTTAGTGACGAACTCAGGTAGTGGTTAAGGAGCAATGTATTTATAGCAAAAGTAGTACAGTCGCTCTGATATTTGAAAACAAAAATAACGTAGTAAAAGCAAGAAATATTTTACGATTTATTGTTTTTCATGATTTTAAAGACAAATATTGTAAAATACTTATACTTACAGATGGTAAGTGATTCCATGATTCACAAAGTTTTGATTTTGGCTTCGGTTTTTACAAGATACCACAGAACAACTCGGCATTCTTATATGTTATCATGATCGCCGTCGAAAGCGCACTAGTTCGCGGAGACGGCCACTTGCCTGTGACATAAGCCCTGTGGCCATGTCGCGCGGATACCGATACGCCCCCTTACCACTTCTATTGTATTTTTTATTTCTATGGTTAGTACCCATCAACCTCCGCACAAACTGCTTCGTAATAGGAGAGGACACACTCACTCACCGTTCTCAAGATGCTGTTACGACTGTCCCTTACCCTCCTCAGAAGTGAAGCGGTTTTCTTACGTATAATCGCTTGAAATGCGTCCGTACGAGCTTGTGCAAATATTTCTGAGGCGCTACAGTAACGAGGCAGTCGCAAGAGCATCCTGAAAGCATTATTATACTGGACGCGGAGCACATCTAGCGATCTTTTGGCGTAACTGACCCATAGATTGCCCCTGTACGGACTCTGGCAATAAGCCTTAAAAAGAGTAATTTTCACTAGGTCTGTACACCGCGCAAACCTACGGGCCAGCATATTGCTCCGGACCGCTAGAGCCCTCCGCTCCCTCTCAATGTCTACATCGTCTCTAAGGTCGTCAGCAAGAAATGCCCTAAATATTTAAAAGATGGTACCCTTTTAATTACTGACCCATTTATCAGGACATCGGGTCCATCTTCACGGCACTTGCCGCCGACCTTAAAGACCATGCATTCACATTTTTTTACATTATATATTAAACCATGCGCGTCAGCGTAGGCTTCACATGTCTTCAGTAGTTTTGCGATTGCCCCAGCAGACGGATCCAGCAAGACCATGTCGTCTGAATAGCTGATGTTGTTAATGCTAACCCCACCAACGCTACATCTGACACGCAAGCCACTGAGTTCCGCTATGAGGCCATCTATGTATAGGTTGAAGAGCCGAGGAAACGTCAGACCTCCCTGCCTCACCCCGCACTCCAACCCATACGACTCAGAGAATGTATCTTCCCATCACACCTGATTAGTTTGGTTACCATACCAATACTGGAAAAGCTGACATATTTCCCCAGACGGGAAAGATGGAACACGGACTTTTTTTGAAGTGAAAACTTCTTTAGCGGCGTTGTGCACTTAGTGTTGCCCAAACGAGAGTCTCGCAAGAGTCTTGCAATTAGCGATTATCCTATTGCTATTTATTAAACGGTAGTTGAGATCTCCATTGCATGAAAACACAATATATCTCACAAGTAATACATACATATATAAATTAGATTGTTTTTGCGATTGCCAAGCCAATCTATTTATTTAAAACGTTAAAGATTTTTAATATTGATATGGTCACTGTAAGATGTTGTTAGGTTGGATAATTACGTAACAACTTAAGACACAAGGTCTCTTAAGTAGGGACTGAATAATCGAATAACCGACTTGGTATTACATGGATCTCACAACTTTTTACGGTAGAAGAACTGAGTTGCGAGACTTGGTTTTATGACAAGTATTGTTTTTTAATGGGATCTCATTTCTTTTTGTAGATAGTCCTACTTTTTACCCGACAGCGCCAGAAGGAGGGTTATGTTTTTCGAGAGTATGTATGTATGTATGTATAATTGTTTGGCACGCTCTGTGGCCTGAAAGGCTCGACGGATTTTAGCTTGGGAGGTATCGTTAGATTGGTATTGACTGTGGAAGTGACACTGGGTATATCAAAATTTAAAAAAACCAAAATGGCGGATTTTTGGCGCCATATTATGCCTTCAAAAAGTTTTTTTTTCTCAAAACCTATCGAGAGGGATATCAAAATAAAGGGTTTTAAAACGTGATTACAAACATATATACAACATATATGGTTAAGAGTAATTCAAAGTGACAAATCGTAAAAAACACGTATCAAGAACTAAATCGTCTGCGAAATCTTTCACATTTGTAAACTAAAAAGCTGGAAATAAAAAAAGTAATTAAAAAATCTAAAAAACCCGACTGCAACCTTATACTAAAACTAACTGAAAAGCTATTAAAAACAAGCCCTTTTTAAATTAAATAAAAGTTGGAAGCAGGCGGGACCCTTTTGAGTTTGAAACTATAATAATGGTATGGGCCCCGCCTGCTTCCAACTTTTATTTAATTTAAAATGGGCTTGTTTTTATTAGCTTTTCAGTTAGTTTTAGTATAAGGTTGCAGTCGGGTTTTTTAAATTTTTTAATTACTTTTCTTTTTCCTTTCCGGTACCTTCTACTTCTTGTATACCAACAACGAATTTTCTTAAAGCCCTCTCTCTGGCTTTTTTATTCCGTTGACCATTTTACAAGTTACCTTTGAACATAATTTTTTTTTTAATATAAGGATTATTAGCAATGTGAGTAGAATTCACATTACTAGCAATCTTGTTAACCCCTCCAACTAAGCTAAATATGCTTGTGTCTGGAGTGGGTTCACAGCAATAGTGTAATGAGTGGGGTTCGAACCTGCGACCTCTCCATCACAAGTCCGACACCTTAACCTAGACCTAGATACCTATCTACACCTATTATTTCATTATATTATACATAATTATATACGTGTACACTGATTAATTAACTGTATTGTAACTTTGTAATCCCATATAAATATATGGGATTACAAAGTTATTTATGCAGTTGATGTATCTAGAAAACTGGACCGAAATTGAAAAATATTTTAGTTTTTCCTTGATTCGTACACTAAACACTAATTGTATTCTAAACTAGTACTCACGCGGGGCTTCACTCCCGTGGATTCTATCACGGTAAAAACATAACTCTCCTTTTTTGCAGTCGCGTAAAAAGTAGCCTATAACCTTTCTCAAGCTTCAAGCTACTTCCATACCAAATTGCATCCAAATCCACCCAGTACTTTCGAAGATTAGCGCGTTCAAGCAAACAAACAAACAAACTTTTCCGCTTTATAATATTAGTATAGATTTGAAGCTTTTATGTCTGCTAGAAGTGCCATAGACTTTTGATGATCGGTCAGTCAGTGAGTGCCAAAATTAAGGAATTTTCCCTCGTTATAATTCTTAAACTACTGGTTCAAATTGAATGAAATTTGAAATATACCGTGTTTATACAATGCCTGATTGGTTACTGAACACTCAGGCTTCTAGTTTTATCCACAACGAAGTTATATGGGGTCGAAAATGGCCAGAATTGCTTCGAGAAAAGTATGGTACGGCCGTGCCGCTTTTTGCTCGACTTGGCGGGGGCACTGCCGTGCCACCAGATTGTCATGTTTGTGTACGATAGCGCAATAAATAAATATTGTATTCTACCACATAAATGATAGTACTTTTATACTGATAATTAAAGCAATTCGTGCAAAATTATTCCCTAACCATTCCAAAATATCAAAAATGCACAACGTTAATATTCAAGTTTTCACTTCTGCCGGCACTCCCGGAGTGCAACCCGGTTTTTTTTTCTAACGTTTTAATATCATTTATCGTAGGAGTAATTGACATTCCCTTAATATTTAAAACAGAGGTATAATGGGGGTATGAACTAATTTTGCATACATTAATTTTAGCTGGGTATAATCCAGCAACTATACACCATAGTAAACAACAATTATCCTTATTTTTAATATTTATACAACTTTTCGAGTGCTTAATAGCTGACGGTAGTTCTAAATAAGACCCACCTCTCATAGGGAATACTTGTTTAGGTATACTAATTTCGAGATGACTCATAGAAACAAATGTCCAACCAGATTGACAGTGCTGGAACTCGTTTAATTTATTATTTAGTTTATTTATTACTTTGGTCAATAATTCATTTAAATCAGTGTCCTTGTATATAATTTCATTTTTGGTACTAGCTTTTGCCCGCGACTTCGTTCGCGTAGGAGGGTTTTCCCGCATAATTCCCAATCCCGTGGGATAAAAACTATCCTATATCCTTCCCAGGGTCCTTAACTATTCCCATGCCAAATTTCATATAAATCGGTTAAGCGGTTTAGGCGTGATTGCGTAACACACAGACAGACAGAGTTACTTTCGCATTTATAATATTAGTAAGGACTAGCTGTGTTCCGCGGTTTCACTCGCGTAAAATCCTCCTACTGTTATTGACTCGATGATTTCTGAATATTAATAAATAGATGTTAAAATTTAGGTATAGGTACCTATCTAATTCGCACTGGATAGAGAATCACGAAGTAAAGATAGTTATTAATAATATTGTTAAGAATAGATTTACAATATTTCGGTATATTATACCATATTATAGTCCTACTTTCTTGTGGTATAAGTATGTTTTGGTTTTCCCTGCGTCCGGATCTACATAGATAAAGCAACATATAATTGGCCATGTGAAAAAAAATTGGCGAAGTGCGAGTCAGACTCGCCCATGACGCGTACCGTAGTGGCTACGCCAAATAACTTTGTTTAATCATAGTGTTTGTATGAATAACAAAGTTCAAACGATCCATATTTTCAAAAACCTGGTCAAAGAACACTGCTTCTCCATCATCCCGTAATTTTACATGTTTATATTTGTTTATTGTATCTTTATAATTTAGTTTACTAGTTAAATATGTTTTTTCTAGTAATTTACGTAATTAATATTTATTCACACTGTGTCCATCATCTCTTATTCAACTCTCCTGTCACAGGTCTGCTCGATGAAATTTCTTATGAAGTAAGCAGCACCTTTGTGCTCTTTTATCTGTAATTTTTTTTCTCTTTCAAGTCTTTTGTGTTTACATAAAGAAATACACATATTTGCGGTTTCTGAAAATGTTCTATATCTCAAAAAGTACTGGCTGTATCTTGTTTGAAAACTAACTAAAATTGAGTTAAAATTTACTACTTTGGAAGTGAATAGGTATGTTCCAAATGACTGGATTTGAGGAAAAATTATTTTAGGAAACTTAATTTCATTTTTAAAGATCTATCTATAGTCACCCGCACGTACAGGTTTGATGAACCAAACATATTTTTAGTTCCAGTTCCATGTATGGGGAGCTTCTCCTTAATGTTTTTTTTTTTAATAAAAGTATTTTTTAAATTATTTAAATCGGAGAGCGGTTTGCAGATTACATCTATATATCAAGTTTCAACTCGGTAATCTTAATAGTTTCGGATAGTCAGACGGACAAACAGACATGACGAATCTTTAAGGGTTCCGTTTTTGCCATTCGGCTATGGAAATCTAACAACATAGTTTGGGGATATGCGGAACAGGGTGTAAAGTCCCGCATTCCCATTGAAAAGGGAGGATCCTCCAACCAGACAGGTGTTTTTGTCTGGTGGGCAACTGCCCGATTTTGTGATCGGGTGATTTGTATGTATGCTAGTTGTGCGGTAAACTCTGCTTGCGCGATACAGGATAGTTTGTATGTTGCGAGATAGATGTCGCTACAATAGCAATGATCGAATAACTTCTCTCACCCTAAGTGGAGCGGAAAGGAGTCTCAGACTTCTACTGACAAAAACTCACCTATAGTATCGTATCTCGTTAGTAGATTCCCGCAACTGCGGCGCTTTATTTATTGTGACTTCGAAACTTACCTTTACAGGAAATTGTATATTTTTAAAACTAAAAGGTAAATCTGTAGGTACCATAAATATTCGAGGTATTAGTGCCGTTTGTCTAGCCGCTGGGGCAGTGAAAACTATAGCAACTATGACATTGCTTCGAAGGTATTTTAATTAAAATTGTGGTGTCTTCACACCTTGTGGTGCCCTGGCCCTCAGGAACATAAGTATGGGTGTCCAATGAATGTAAATACCAACTTGTAATAAAAACTTTACTTTTTTATTCGCACACAACATGGGTACATAGCAAGCATGGAGCGGAAGAGAGAGTGTTGCCACTTTATCAAATATTACTCCAATATTGTTTCCGGATACACATCAATATCCCCCTCACAAATTTAAACGCTGGGGTGGTTTCCTAATCCTAGTTGAATGTCTTATAACTACTGTCTCATCAGCTACATTCTTATTTTCTACATCGGTTAACACTAACTCTTTACTAACATCACTCTTTACAGGATTTGCCATATCTGACATCGCAGTGTCACAACTCGTAGACTCAATAGGTGGTACATTTTCCTGACTAGGTAAACTTACAGAGTTATCATTTCCCGTTACAATAGGTGGTAAGTATTCCTGAATAGGTGATGACAACGTCACATCATTATTTTTAAAGTTACTTTGAATAGAGTTAGGAAACAAGTTATCTGATGCACGAATAATCTGATCTACATGTCTCTTCCAAATTAAATTATCTTCAGTTTTACACAAATAAGTTCTCTTGCCTAATACCTCATCTATTCTAGCTTTAACAAATTTCTTCTTATTAGGATATCTATAATCTCTACAGTACACAATATCTCCTTCTACAAATTCTTCCTTCCTTTTCCCCTCTACTATCATTTTATTGCTATTTTTCTTATTATTATTTAACAAGTCAAATCTAGTTTTTAGTTTTCTTTGAAACATTAATTCAGATGGTGTCATACCTGTGGTTATATGTATTGAATTCCTATAGTGAAAAAGATACCTGTTCATTAATGTTTCAAAAGATACTTTATAATTATTACTATCTTTCAATGACTTTAACAAAGATGACTTAAAATTTCTTACAGCATTTTCAGCAAAACCATTTGTAGCTGGATGAAATGGAGGAGATGTTTCATGGTGAATACCATTCTTACTTAGAAATTCTGAAAATTCTTTACTACAGAAGGTAGCAGCATTATCTGTCACAACAAATCTAGGCAAACCAAACCTACTGAAACATTCCCTAAACTTTTCTACCGTTAATTTAGAATCTAAGTTTTTCATTATGAAAGCTTCTGGCCACTTGGAGTAAGTATCAATAATTAACAAAACCATTTTATTGTCAATAGGCCCTAGAAAATCTGCATGAACACGTTCATATGGAAAATTAGTCTTTGGCCATGAAATAACAGTTGACTTAGGTGGTTCTGGTCTGGCTGACATACAAACATCACAATTCTTTACAAAATTCTCAATATCACTATCTAAACCAGGCCACCAAAAATAAGACCTTGCATTTGCTTTCATTTTGACTACACCCTCATGAGTTGAATGTAATTCTTTTAATAAATGACATGGACAAAAAAGTACATTCCATGTACACATACATAGTAAATAATATTGTATATTAAAAATAGAAAAATGATTTAATACGTAGTTCTTAACCTCTCTGACCTCGTCAGTGTTTATTTCAAAATAATTAGTAATCAAGATGAATTCAAAGTACTATTTGTCAACGTTCGCCATAATGGACCATAGACTAAGATAAATATAATAATGGGTGTTCCACATCAATCATACTACTTGCATATATCACATAGACGTGTGATATGGACGACAAAACGCTATTATTAAAAACATTTTATTTATACGAAACTGTCTTCGTTGGTATTTTTGGCATTTAATAAAATTATCTTTTCATAATTTTGATGCGTAAGATAGTTTTTAAATATTTCACACAAAAAAAAATCGAAAAACGGAACGCGTTACTTGTTTGACAATGTGTCATTGTCTATGTCAAATGTCAATATTATGTTATTGCAGAATCAGATCATAGATGATACATATTAATTGCAGATTCTACATTGCGTCCTGTTGTTGTTTTTGCGATTATTTTCTAATATTTTTGACCCCTGCTTATTTCAACGTACTGATACCTTCTACCACCCGATTACCTTGCTATTAATACTGGACTCTGATTTACATTGCGTTGTGGATTTGTTTTGTGGATCAATATGAGGTGCATCAACTGCGGAATAGCCATGCAAAGGTTGCAGAGGCATCTCATATCCTCGCTTTCTGCACACAATCAAACAAGACTTTCTCGTTGGATAACCAATGCCCAACCCAGGTAAGAAGTTGGACTAGAAAAAACTTAACCTGATTTATTTTTATATAGTTCTGGTATGCGAAATCTTACAGTGCATCTTATTTTCAGTTGCCTCTTGATACATTTATTTGTCATCCATGCTTATTATTATTAAACACCGAAACTGGTGAACAAGAGAGACTACTGGGGCATATGGAACATGGTTTTCCGTTGCTGGCTGTTCTATTATCACAAAATACTAATTATGTGGTAAGCATTTTGTTTTTCATTATTATAAATACCTAGTTGTATTAATCTATAAGAAAATGAGCTTTCATACTATGTATGTATGATTGTTATATCTGTGTTTTATGTATTTTTCATCTTTAACATAATATACTTGCCTAAAGTAGGCATGTGTAACATAGTACTGCTCATTTTACTATAACATAGTACTTGAAAACATAAAGAGATATTTAAAAAGATACTCTTTTTACTAAAAATTATATAAACATAAGAATTATCTAATGATTGAATTAATTTATTATTGTGTTTATTCTAACTGTGGTTTATTTTCAGCCTTCAAGAAACAACTATGTTTGCCATGTGTGTTGGATGCGAGCAAATAGACAGGCAGTGCATGACTCATCACGAGACATGCAAGAATTGGCTTTGGATAATGATGCAGCAGCCCCTAATGTTAGCCAAGTTGTTAGCCCACCAGAGCCACCACCGTTGCCGCCTGTTCAAAGAGGGCCATGGGAAAGTAATACCATATCATTACCTAATTACAAGCGAGCTTCGATTACATCTGTTCACAGTATATTTCAACAATGCAGAAACAGAATGGTACATTTGGTCCCGCAATCCCTCAAAAGAATGCTCTTGCAGGAACATAGTTTCTATGTTCCTCGCAGCTGTAGAGTGTGTGAAACACATTTGTACAGCGATCAATGGCATTTATTACCTCAAATGAATGAGACACATTCTACATTTAGTGCTATCCATATAGAAGACAATTAATATTATGAAGTCAAAAGCTAATATTTTGAACTTTGAAAATGTCTCAGAAATTCTCTCACGGAACAGTAATCACAATTGTAAAATAATAATAAATAAATCTATGATTGTATTTTTTTTAACAAGTCTGGTTATGTTTAAAGCAGTTATTTACGTAATTACTGAAGCCCTATATTTACACTTAATCCAGGTTAGTGTATTGGTGAAATAAAAATGCTCTGTTCTATCTAAGCTGGTTGATTGACCTCCCTAAGTCTCTTTATTAACACTATCGCTGCATTGCTCTAATGTATATTATCTTCGTAAGCATTTAAGATATAATAATTATAATATGTCAAAATATTTTTGTTTATTTTCTCTAATAAGTAAATAAATAATAATTTTTACTCCTTTGTTTTATTCTGTTTCCCTCGTTGGTCTAATGGTCGCAAGCGCTACTGCTGAGCATGAGGTCCTGAGTTCGATTCCCAGGTCGAGCAAAGTGATATTGGGTTTATTCATCAGGAATTTCTCAGTAGCAGCCCAGAGTCTAGATTTGTGCCTGGTTAATAGAAACAGACTCGCCCCCTATTAAATGGTACTCAAAATAACTGGTGAAATCTGGGTGTACTATAGGTACACCTCTGCCCAACCCTTCGGGGAATACAGGCGCGATGTGTGTATAATACAGGCGTGTTATGTTAATGTTTGTTATTATTGTCACATTTTTTGAGACTATTACCCAGCTTAATAAAATGTTAGTCAATATTCAGTTTAAAATCCTTACTTTGTTTATTAGTTAAATACTAAAACTATATCAGTTATACGCAATAATTCACAACTGTTCACTATTTTAAAGCGCCTTTAAGTGTTTAATAGCGAAATTATAATCTAAACACCTTATTGCTAGCGATCTGATTAAAAGGTTTACTGTAACTGTTTTTGTCTAGTCTGGTGTAATGACAAGATTTCTGAGTTTTTTATTTATAGCAATTTAATGAGTCAATATTCACGAATATAAAACACCAAAAATCATTGGTGTACACTAAATTCGATAACTATGCCGACGTCCATAGTAAAATTGGCCATGTCCTTTAACTGTAACTTTTTAGGTATTACAACTCTGTAACCCCACATAATAACATTTTGATCAATGTACAGTTCACTTTTTCTTTGAAAAAATGCTTTTAAATTATCATTTTGTGGCATGTTGGTAAACCCATACCTAATCATATTATAAACTGAACTAAGCAATGAATCTTTTCTAGTCTCCGACCTTACAGTCTGTAAATCAATAATGTTCTGCTGTTCTACAAAATTTATGTAATCACACTCACTTTTACCTTGATTTTCATAATTTAATGGTAATCTAGACATACAATCTGCTTTTACATTAGTTGAACCTGAAATATATTTAAATGTATAATCAAAATTGGCTAGGTATATAGACCATCTCTGCAACCTACCTGCAGCCATTTGTGGGAGACTTTTGTTCTCACCAAATAATGCCTGTAAGGGTTTATGGTCAGACTCAAGTTCAAACTTCATACCTATTAAATATTGATAAAACTTATTTACTGCCCAATAAATAGCTAAAGCTTCTTTATGAATCATTGAGTACCCCTTTTCAGCCTTTGAATATACTCTTGAAATGAAACTAATAGGTCTATCAGAACCATCTGGCATTATATGGCTGAGAACAGCACCTATACCATTTTGAGATGCATCACATGAAAGTCTTAAGGGTAAGTCTCTATTGAAATGCACCAAAATATTATCAGAAACTATCTCCTTTTTTATTTTTTCAAAGCTACTACTACAATCTTCTGACCATAAAAATTTCTTATCTTTTTGTAGCAAACCATAAATAGGTTTTAATGTCTGAGACAAATGTGGAACAAACTTAGAATAATAATTTACCATACCAATCCAAGACCTAACCTCACTTACATTGATTGGTGGTGGTGCTTTCAAAATAGCCTCTATTTTTACTTTGTCCTTTTTTAATCCCTCCTTGGAAATAACATGACCTTTTTTTTTTTTTTTTTTTTTTCTTTTTTTTTCGATAGGGCCACTCGTAGTTTAGCTCGATAAGGCTAATATACTACTTAACCGGGCGATCCTGTGGTGACCTCTAAAATTTAAAGGCCCCCAGCCAGGGCTTACAACTAGAATTTACATTTAAACAACCGCGCGCTAAGGGCACTCCCTGTGGAGTACGAGCCTCGGCTCAGCGGGGTCGTTGATGGTGGACAGCAAAGGGTCAGGCTGGGTCATATTATTTAGGGGAGTATTTATTGCTACTGGCTCAGCATCGCGGGCTGGCTCGTTTGGCAAAGGTCGGGGAGGGTTGGATGGGATAACATGACCCAAATACTTAACTTCTTCTTGAAAAAATAAACATTTAGACTTATTTAACCTAATTCCTACCCTTTTAAATCTTTTCAACACTTCTCTCAAATTATCTAGATGCTCTAAGTCATTACTCCCTGTAATTAACACATCATCTATGAAATTAACTACACCCTTAGCACCTAACAATACTTTTTCCATTTTTGCTTGAAAAATCGCACTGGCAGGCTTGGTACCATACGGAAGTCTTTTTAATTTATAAATACCTTTTGGTGTCGACCAGGCTAGCAACTCACCTGTATCACTATCCACTAATAAATGATTAAAAGCATTACGAAGATCTAACTTTGTGAACCTTTCACCCCCTTGTAAAGCTATAAAAATATCTTCAATACGCGGTAATGGATGGTTAATGTCTTCTAAATATTTATTTATAGTTATTTTATAATTAGCACATAACCTGAGACTACCATTTTCCTTGATAACAGGGACCAACGGTGTACCCCATTTGGAAGTTTCTACATTCTCCAATACACCTTCCCGCTCCAACTTATTTATTTCCTGATCAACTTTTTCCTTGAAAGCATGTGGAACTGGTTTAGGTTTGTGAAATATAGGTTTAGTGTTCTCCTTTAAGTCTAATCTTATTTCTTCCCCTTTTATTACTCCTAAACCACTATTAAAAATTTCTGAGAACTCATGCAACAAATTGTCCAATTCACCCTTCTCCATTGTATTAATGGCTAAAATATTTCTATTACTAAAATTAAATTTCTTTATTAAATCTCTGCCAAGTAACGTTTTGCTCCCATTTCTTACTACAAACAGTTCACCTTTAATTTCTGTGTCTTGATACTGTATACATGCCTTAATTTTACCTACAGGCTTTATGATCTCACCATTATATGTCCTTAACTCAACATGTGTTTCATTTATCTTAATGTTAGAAAATTTTTGCTTATATATTACTTCTGGAATACAGGAGACCGCTGCCCCTGTGTCCAGCTCCATGTCTATAGGTACATTATTAATGATGCATTTAAAAATTATAGGAGAAATATAGTCTACATTTCCATACTGAGAGAAGTTAAAAATATCTAAATTTTCGTTATTATTACTACTGTTGTGTACATCTACAATATTTGTTGGCTTAGATTTACACACATTAGCTAAATGTCCCACTTTTTTACAGATTTTACACTTATAAGATTTGTATTTGCACTTAGCAAATGAATGATTACCTTTTCCACAATGAATGCACTTCAACCCTTCTGTCTCCATTTGGCTCTTCTCCTTGTTAGGTCTTTTTGTTGCTTGTTTGTAACCTCCTTGGTTCCTCTGAGTTATTTTGTTTACTTGAGCCCTCTCCTGGAGTACAGATTCCTTGTTCAACGCAATTTCAATTAATTCTTTTAGCTCCTTCTTTACATCTTCTTCACATAATCTTTCGTAAACTGGTCCTTGCTTCATTCCAGTTACAAATTTATCTTTCACGCGTTCTTCTACGTTTTCAAAATTACAATCAGCCGCCGCCTGTCTGACGCGGGCATACCATTTGGTGACGCACTCTCCTTCCTCCTGCCTCATCCTATCAAACGCAGTTCTTTTCCTATAATATGATGTCCTAGGCTTGTAACGCATTTTGAGCGCTGTTTCCAGCTCTGCATATTTCTTTTGTTTCGGTAACATAGGATGCACGATGCTCTTCAAAACTTTATAGGTTTTTTCGTCAATCATAGTCAGTAAAGTTGCCACTTGCTTTTCAGCATTTATTGTGTTGGCTGTAAAGTATTGCTCCAAACGCTCCAAAAAACAATCAATGTCTTCGCCTTCCGAAAATGGTTTAAGCACGCCGGCATTCGACGCTATCGCCGCCATGACGAGAAAAAAAAAGTTTTGCACTTTGCTTACTGTGTTTTCGTAATCTCGTCGCCAAAATGTGGTGTCTTCACACCTTGTGGTGCCCTGGCCCTCAGGAACATAAGTATGGGTGTCCAATGAATGTAAATACCAACTTGTAATAAAAACTTTACTTTTTTATTCGCACACAACATGGGTACATAGCAAGCATGGAGCGGAAGAGAGAGTGTTGCCACTTTATCAAATATTACTCCAATATTGTTTCCGGATACACATCAAAAATAACGACTTAGTTAGACCCTATATATTACCTACAACAAATAAGAATTGAATCCTTATTATACGTGCACATGAAATTAACAATCGTAAAATATAGACCACAAATACGCATTTTTAAACTGTATAACTATATCAATGGAACTAAAATAAAACAATATGAATAAACTAACTATTAACTTTACACTAAAAGAGGACATAAAAAAAATGGCCAAGTGCGAGTCGGACTCGCCCATGAAGGGTTCCGTGGTAACTATAATAAATCCTACTAATCCTACTTCCTACTAATATTATAAATGCGAAAGTTTGTGAGGATGGATGGATGTTTGTTACTCTTTCACGCAAAAACTACTGAACGGATCTGAATGAAATTTGGTCAGTAGATAATTAACATTCTGGAATAACACATAGGCTACTTTTTATCCCGAAATTCCCACGGGATCGGGATTTGCACGGGAAAACCTTCCCACGCGAACGAAGTCGTGGGCAGAAGCTAGTATAATATATGACGGAGAGACAGCGTCGTGTGTGTTTTTAAAAAGTGTGACGTCAGCTCAGCTGACGTCGCGAATGTTGTCTTCGTGATCACTCATGTTTGATTTTCAAATAAAAGCACTTGTTAATGTTACCGGAGACTCGTTTATTCAACTGACAGCGTAACGACTTTACACAGAGGTCCGCACTGTCCAGCGGCTCGAACAAGAATGAATTTGAATCTGCATCTAGCGCTCACAGTGCGGCCTTATATAGAGGGATTGTCACACATGTACCCACATTTTCTAGTTAAATATTAAACTACTTAAATTACAATGCTTTAAGTTGAAACATGTTAAACGTTAACTTTACATCTTAAAAATCAATTAATAGTTTGTAAAACAATCAAATTATTAAACTTTAATCGTTTCAATTATTTTAATAGACAAATTATTGTATTTGCGCCGATACGGCCATACTGACAGGCGGTGCGCGCTCTGCACCAGCCTCAAAATATTATATTTGACAAAGGCACTTATTAAAAGTTAATATTATGTAAAGAAATTCGTTGACTAACTAAAGAGTCTCGGATAACAATAAAAAATAAGAAGCTACGCACGGTTCACAAGTGGTTGTTTGCTGTGGAGAAGAACCGGCAAGAAACTCCACAGTTACTCTTTTCAAAACATCATTCAATTACATAATGTAAGAGAAGCTTTACAAAATATTGAAATTGACTTGACAAACGACAACATTAGATTTCACTAATGAAGGATACAAACTAAAGCATTGTGATACAAAATTTAAACAAAACAGATAATCTGTCATCATCAGCTGTTATACAAAAACAAATGTCTTTCTATGTTGTGAAATAATGTTTTAGGAATATCATAACGAGTTCTCGGAGGTTCTCGTAGATTTCTCGGAGGTTCTCGTAGATTTCTCGGAGGTTCTCGTAGAGTTCTCGGAGTATCTCGTAGTTTTCGGAGGTTTTGCCTGTAACAAAAGATTAGACTTCTTTTGAGTAGAATATCTGTAAGGAACTTGTGATGCTTTATGTTGTTATACAGACTCAGTTATTAAAATTTGAGAATATCATTCCTTTATAATATTCTCATTCTGGAGGTTCTCCTAAAGTACGGAGGTTTTACATGTAGCAAAAGATTAAACTATTTTTTTTTTAATATTTGTTAGGCAGGTACTTGTGTTAATTGTTACACAAACTCTCAAATATCTTTGTATATTTGGAAATATCAATGTTATTAAATTTTGTGAATATCATCCTTTAATGACGCCGAGCGGAAGGCGGTCAACATGACCCAGTATGGCTGAGTTCATGCGAGTCTTAAGGGTGGGATAGCTGAACCTTCAGGGTTCAGTGGCCGTGACGACAGAACTGCCAGTGATTGCAAGATCACTGGGCCTAGATTTGGTGCTGGTCCAGGAGCAGTACTGCCACACCCGGATCACCCAGTTCGGGCCTGCGTCGAAGGCGGGCATACTAAGCCTGAATCCCGGTTTAGCTGTCACATTCCTGGGGCACCTCAGCAACGACCATTGTGCGGTGGCTCACATTAGTTGCCCAAACACAGGGAGTGGCCTTTACGTGCTGTCTGTCTACTGCCAGTACAGTCACGACATTGCAGTGCACCTGCAGCACCTTTCGACGGTCCTTGACCAATTGACAGGACAGTCTGTGCTGGTGGCGATGGACAGCAATGCTCACTCACCGCTGTGGCAGTGCGAGCGGAGACAATATGTGGGTAGAGGGCCAGACACCGAATATAGAAAAACACAGATGGAGGGAATGATCTTGGGACGGGGACTGGTCCTCCACAATGTGGAGGGACAGCCACCCATTTTTCGTGGACCGAATGGCCACTCCAATGTCGACCTGACATTGACTAACCGGGGCCTTGCTGTGTCACAGTGGACAGTGCACGAGGGGATCAGTTTGAGTGACCACCAACTGATCACCTTCATGGTGGGCACTGGCGCCGCACGGACAGGAGGTCATTTTTTTTTTTTTTTTTTTTTTTTTTTATTAAATTTTTCTGCATTATTAAAATAGGCTTATAATTATATTTTACTCGCCAAACTTCGCAGTTTGTTGGCGAGAATCGCTCGTTACTTAGGTACATTAAACAAAATAGCAATAAACTTACTAACTACTTACTTACTACTCACATTTATGTTTACATGACGTAATTATGCATTCTACAAGTAGGTATTTACATTACATCAACCATTCTATTTTATTACACGTATGATCATGCTGAGGGGTGGGCGAGCAGGGGTCTACAGAACGGTATCCTTCCGTGAGAAAGACGTGAACTATGAGCGATTTCGTTGTGTGCTCCACAATAGGATGGGTAGGCTCCAAACATGGAGGCCGGCACAAGAAATCTGCTCACAGTACACTGAGATTCTCACCTGCTCTGCGGAGGTGTGCATCGGTAAGCGCGGGAGGAAGGATACCGGGGGCTATGAATGGTGGTCGCCAAGGCTAGAGAAAATACGCCACAGCGTGTACTTCGCGCGACGAGCATGGCAACATGCACGACGGGCTAAGGATGGCAAGGAGGAGGAAAGGCTTGAGACCCTGCGCACCGCGCGCAGGGTCTCAAGCCTACAAAGCCGCTATGAGAGAAGCAGAGGTGGCCTACTTCCGTGGCATTGCGGAGTCTGGGAACGACGACCCCTGGGGTCTAGCGTACCGCGAAGCCTCAGGCAGAGTTCGTCCCCCAGCCAACGTAATGCACGGTATCCGCTTGCTGGAGGGCTATACAGCGACGGCAGATGGTACCGCCGCCGGCCTCCTCGCCACCTTATGTCCGGACGACCACTCCAGCAAAGACGGCCTATCACCGTCAAGTCAGGCTAGCGGCTGCGTGTTCTCCGACGGGGCAGGACTCCGACCCACCCAGTTGGGCGGCACTGGAACGTATCATCAGGGACTTACCGAGTACAGCTCCGGGGCTCGACGGGCTTACGGCCAAAATTATCAAACAGGCATACAGAGTTAGTGGGGCAGAGATGCTGTTTATGTACACGGCATGCATTAGTGACGGCGTTTTCCCGGACACCTGGAAAGTAGGCAGGTTGGTCGTATTGCCAAAGGGTAATGATCGGCCGCTCTCGGACCCAAAGGCGTATAGACCGGTTACCCTTCTCCCGATTTTGGGAAAGATACTGGAACGCCTCACAATCACGTGCGCTCTTTGTTTACATCGAAATATATCAGAGTCGCAGCATGGTTTTTCGAGGGGCAAGTCAACGGTCACGGCGCTCAATGCGATCTCTGACCGCGTGGCGAACTCCTCGGAAAACTATGTTCAAGTAGTATTGCTGGATATCTCGGGGGCATTCGACAACGCCTGGTGGCCCATGGTACTGACGAAGGCGAAGCAAGGCGGGTGCCCGCCAAATATTTACAGAATTTTGGTGAGTTACTTCACCAACAGACGCATTGGGCTGTTCATGGGCGACCAGGCGGTGTGGAAGCGGCTCACTATGGGTTGCCCCCAGGGATCGGTACTTGGACCGACGCTTTGGAGCCTCCTGCTAGATGACATCCTGAGGCTGCCATGGCCGGAAGGCGTGAGTGCAGTCACATGCGCGGACGACATCACGGTCATAATTGAGGCGCCGAGTCGGGCGGCGATCGAGCGCAACGCTCGGTCATCGCTGGAGGCGGTTTCCGCTTGGGGGAAGCGGAACCGTCTCACGTTTTCTGCTGCAAAGTCACAGACTTTAACCCTGAAGGGCAAGTTTAAACGTCCCCCTACAATACGCATGGACGGCGCCTCGATTGCGCACGTGACGAATGGCAAGTTGCTGGGCGTTGTAGTCGATGAAGCGGGCTCCTACGTGCCGCATGCTAGTTTGGCCGGCCAGCGGGCTGTGAACGCCTTCGGGAAGATGTCGAGGATCTCTGCGTCTTCCTGGGGCGTCAGGTATCGAGCCCTAAAGATCCTGTTTGCAGGGACCTATGTGGCGATTTTGACGTATGCTGCGGCCGTATGGTGGCGGAGTGTTGGAAGGTACGCAGTGCGGAGTACGCTGCTCCGCACGCAGTGCCCAGCACTAGTACTACTAACGAAGGCATATAGGTTGGTTAGCACCGCGGCGCTGTCCGTGTTGGCGGGAGTGCTACCGGCCGACCTAGAGGTCTGTCGGGCGGGACGAGTCGCGCAGGAGGGTTCCTGGTTGGTTGGCAGGGAGTGTAACGTGGTTATCAGGGGAGTGAGGGCGGAGGTCGTGGCCCAGTGGCAGGAGCGATGGCGGAAATCCAGTGACGGGAGGGAGCTGTATTCGTTTTTCCCGGATGTGGCGGATCGGTTGTTGTACCGATGGGTGGAGCCGGAGTACGTTGTCTCACAGATCCTGACAGGACATGGGAGCTTCAGAAGCCGCCATCACAGGATGATGCTCAGTGAGGTCTCCTTGTGTTGTGTGGGGCAGGCAGATGAAACTCGAGACCATGTCCTGTGGGAATGCGAGCTGTATGGCGACTACCGGGAGGAGATGTTGGGAGGCTTGAGTCGGGAGTCGGTAGGACCGGTACACTATGGCCAGCTGGTGGACAGTCCAGAGGGCTTCCTGAGATTGCGAGCATTTGCTCATAAGTGGCACAGGAAGAGGAAGGAACTGGAGCAACAGCAGAGGTAGAATGTTGGGCAACAAGTAGGGCTGCTCGTGCGCGAAGTAACGTTTCGTGGTGTGCACACCCCAGAAAGGGGAGAAGTGAAAAAAGCAGAAGGGACAGGACAAGAATGTATGGAGTCTACAAAGCATACTCCGGTAGAGCAATCTGGAAAAAATCAATCCCAGTCACGCAGTTGCCGGAGTGTGTTTCCAGAGGTCCGTATGCCGCAAGGCGAGTAGGACCTACAGTGGTGGGAGGTGGGATTCTGTCCCTATACTTCGTCGTCAGACGTGTCAGAGAGTGGACGTGCGGACGATCGCTCCCTTATCTAATTTTGTATTGGTTGAATTCAAAACTCGGTACCTCCTTGTCTCGCCCATACAAGTTTGTTCACAGTGTGAACAAACAAGTTTCCAAACATTTCAAGTTTCCAACTTGTGCACAGTTTGTTCACTTACTCGCCCATGCCACCTTCCATATTCAAGTCAAGGCCCGGGTCAATAAGTTGATTGCTGTCAGAATATGTAGGCCGACTGATGTATTTCATCATTTGATAGCACCCTAAATATATTGTTAACACAAGAATGTTCAAGAACTGAAAAGGAAATTTGAATAGTATAAGTACTTAGTTATATCCATTATAAATATGTAATAAAATAAAATTCAATATTTTGTAATGAAAACTCCCTATTAATTTACTTTTAAACAACAAATAAAATTTTACTTAGAATTTCACACAATTGTGTAGTCAAGACTGGTGGACCCATGGACATGAAACAATTAAATGAAAAAAGGGTGTATAAAATGTGGTGGCAAATAACTCACAATAATCCCTGTAGTTAAATTGTCCCAAAAAAAGCCAACGATGACAACTCCATACACTGCACTTGCACCGAGTGCCATGATGCGGTAAAAGCTAATAGTTGACACATTTTCCATTAAAATCTGTTTAGCACCTTTGGTTGGGGCTTTTCCTTTTGGAGGCTGAAATAGTAATTATTATAAAGACGTTAAAGGCCTGTTAATTTACCCTGTTTGTCAGAAATTAGCAGATGAAGTCTCATTTCATGTTTACAAGTACGAAAATGCAATAATCATATCAACAGTTCACACAATACCTACTGTTCTAAAGAGCTAATTATCATGTTAAGTGCCCAAAAGAATATTCACTAGAAAATTGAAACACCGAAATTAAATCATAGCGAGTGGTCCCACAAATTATGACTAGTCAGCGACATTTTCAAAGAGTAATTAAAAGATAAGTGTTAGTTATTTGGTACATAGACTCATGGCAAGAATTTGTTAAGAACTTTAATTACAATTACCGCTCGAAATCAAAGGTTGCATTCAATAATTATAAAGTATTCTATAAAATTCGCTCAATCATCACCAATAAATTAAACTAATATGCTTACCGGAGCCATTATTGTGTTATTTCAAGAACAAGGTTATGGGATAACAAGTGTTAACGAATTTACATTCAAAAGAAAATTCTCTAGGCTTTATCATTTACAAAATAACGAAATCATAAGACCTATTCGTAGGAGCGTGCCAACTTTGTTTCGTCATTTCATTTCATCGCCCATCGGTTCGTAGGTAGTTTCGTACCGTGGTTCGAACGTCTGACGTCGATGATGATGACGTACTAAACGTCAAACGAGTTCAAAACTTCAAACAACTTTTTTTAGTTTACTTTGATAATGTGTCTTTCTAGACCTGACATTCTTAACACTCATAAGCGTATGTGAATAAGGCAATGGCATTCTCGGGGACCTTTTTCTTACTTTGACTGACCAAATCGTGTGTGAACTGAGGAAACGCACATTAAGGGCTGTGGTTTCTAATATATTTGTTTACTTATTCCCAGATTTGTTCTAAAATTGTGTTAATTCTACTACTAAATCTAACGATTTGTATTTTGTGAGCTAAAAGTGAGGTCCCTAAGTTCACACGCACATCAAATTCTCGTTCGAAGAAACATGTTTTCTTGGTGCGTGCACTGGGCCTGGGCCCCTAGTTGATGCGGGGCCCCTAGGCAGTTGCCTACTCCACCTAATGGTTAATCCGGCCCTGTGTTTACATCGTTATTTCTGCAATAACAATGCACTAATAAGCCGGCTATAAGCAAAATATGATGAGAACATTATTTTATTTACGATTTAGATGAATTAGCATGCCTAAAACCGACGTATTTGAGAAATAACAAATAGAGAAATACGAAAGAGTTATAACCTCACTTTTTAGTGATGCGATGACCTTATTTTTGTTGATATCGACAGCTACGATAGCTTCATACAAATGTATAATCTTGGAAAAATAGATTATATGTAGATAATTATTGTAACAAAGAAAATAAAATATAGATAGATTACAATCGTATCTATACTAATATTATAAAGTTGGTGAGATTGTTTGTTTGAATTTTAACACGCTAAACTCTGGAACTAGTAACTACAGATTATAGGCTATTATGTATTATAGTTATTTAAAGGGTACTTAAAAATGCAAACTATGCATTTCATTAATAAATCATTTTTTATAATTAAATCTAAGTAAGTAAATTTGAAGCGTCAATAGCCTAATGGATAAGGTGTCTGACTTATGATCAAGAGGTCGCAAGTTCGAATTTTGTTCCCACCCATTACACTATTGCCGTGAACCCACTCCAGACACAAGCATATTTAGCTAAGTTGGAGAGATTAACAAGATTGCTAGTAAAGTGTGAGTAAAATTCTACCTGCTAGTAATCTTTAAAAAAAAAATTATGTTTCGCTATTTTCCTTAAAATGTTAGCTTTATGGCCGCTCAGTTAGTGGCACATCATAGGATGATATGGCAAAGTCTTAATAGAAATGTCTAGGGACGCTCGAGAATCCTTCTGGTTAACTTAGGATCCCTGGTATACCGAGAGTTACCGGGACATACTGCGTTAATTGTGAAGATGTTTTTTGCTATTGAGTAAGTATATTTTTTTAATCTTTCCAATATAAATTGCGTGATATTCTGACAAATAAACATTGTAATAAAACATATTTACGGCATAAGTATTGTTCTTAGAACAAGTACCTACTATTTTTAACTTTTATATGTACTTTGCTATTCGTCCATCTCACGTTTTACCGCTAAATGAGGCTAGTCGCATGCTGACAGCATTTATTGCGTCAGACCCATAAGACATTTAATAGAATAACTCATGACATCACATAAATTATCGATAGAGACCAACAAAGGAATAGACTAGTCACAACACTGTTTATGCACACACTGACACTCACATTTTACATATACTTAGATCAATGGTTTTGGTCACGTTTAATTGTTGACATTACCAACCTATTGAATTCTATATCTATGATGGCATTCAACCTATACCAGGGCTCCGTCACTTCATGTACTTGTGCGCTATAATTACCTACCGCCCGGCCGAGCGGTCTCGGGCCGTTTGCGGACCAAACTCAGTGCGGTTTTCGCAAGCGAAGCGCAAGCACGTTGTTCAATTTTAATCGTTACTTATCGTGCCTTATGTGCTGATAGGTGCAAATCACGTAAAAGAAGGGATAAACACCTAACATTTTTTCATTTACCCGTCAATGAAGAAAGGTAAGTCCGCCTTTGTACATTTTGTGTCGCATAAAGTTTTAATAAATAAATAAATAAACTATTACTATTTTTTGTCGTATCAAAATCAACTTGAGACTAGGTTTATTAATAATATTGAAAAAAAAAATGAAACAAAGGCCGGCCTTTGTTTCATTTTTTAAAATTTCATAATGAGTACTACCCGGGTAGTACTCATTATGAAATTTTTAATAACATGAATTTTGATTCTCCCTGCCCTTGTTTCCCAAAACAATATCTAATAAAACTTTTTGTTGGATTCAAGATATTTTCTACACTAAAATTTAATAACCGAGAATTTAGAAAGAGTAAGAAATTTATTAGTCGGCCCTCTCCTTTTCATTTTGATGATTAACGACCTCCCTGATGTGGTTGTAATTGCCAGATGCCTCTTATATGCTGATGACTTAAAGCTGTTTTATGAAATAAAGTCTGAGCTCGATTGCCAAGCTTTGCAATCAGACATTGATTCAGTATATAAGTGGACTTTAGAAAATAAAATGGAATTGAATAAATCAAAATGCTAAGTAATGTGTTTTGGTCGAATGCGGCGCCCAGTCAACTTTCTATACACATTGAATGGAGATACAGTAGCAAGAACTGATTCCATGAAAGATCTGGGTGTCATATTCGACCGTAAGCTTACTTTCCACGACCACATCACATCTACCGCGAAGGAGTCCTTCAGGCGCCTTGGCTTTGTTTTAAGAAACTGTCGTGATTTCCAAAACCCTCACATAATCAAGCTTTTTTTTGGGGTATTAGTCCGCAGCAAACTTGAGTCTAGTGCGTGCGTATGGAATCCTTTTTAAAAGCAGTATGCGCTAGTTTTAGAAAAAGTACAAAAAGCATTCCTAAGATACCTTTACAAACACTTGTATGGGTATTATCCATTCCTGTATCCCACTAAATTTCTGTTGGGTTGCTTGTCTTTCAATTCGTTGGAAGTGAGACGGTCGCGTGATCAGATGACTGTGATATTTAAGATTATCAGGGGAATGATTGATGCACCTGACCTGCATAATGAGGTCTGCAATCTGTTTGTCCCGGACAACTACTGTGCTCATAGAAAACACCGCCTACTGGCTGTTCCCACTCGTCGCACAGTTGCACACTCCAAGTCGCCTATTCCTCGAACTCTAGTTGCTATTAACGCTCTCTTGGACTCAAACACAGATTTAGATATGTTTGTGGATTTTTTTATTCTCTTTATTTTAAGGGCTTTATCGCTGAGCGATAACGTCGCCCTGTAACATCACCAGAATCTTAGGTCTAACTTAAAACTGACATGAACTTAAAGCGAATAATGCCAGTTTGTACAGTATTTTGGCCTGGTCCGATAAAGGATAGGCTAGATTGGAATTACACTCTCCAACATTATATTTATTAAAACTAAGTAAATGGAATCGCAAAGTCTCATTTCGGATACACTCCATCAAAATATGTTGTACATCTTCGACTACTCCACATTCTTCACAGTTGGGTGAAGTGTCCGGAACGGAGTCTAAGTGCCATAACTAATTCACGTCTACTAAGCCTGTTTTGGTCAATCCAATTATACGTTGGGAGTTGTGGTTGTATGGTCTTGTACCAAATACCCTTTTCTACTGACCTCTGGTTGAAGTATTCATTCCATTCATCTGAACATTTTTGCTTTACTATTCTAATGAAATCTGTAAATAGAGGAAGAACATTTAGACAAATTCCGTCTGACACTGCCTCATTCGCCAAAAGATCCACTTTTTCGTTATTTGGAATTTGGATGTGAGACGGGATCCACTGCAAAATTATGGAAATTGACCTTTGGTCCAGCTTGAATAAAGACTCCAAAATCGTGTAGGCAATCGGTACTCCTCGCACGGACGAGGTGCACCGAGCCAAATGTTGCAGCGCGCTCTTCGAGTCTGTTAGAATGACAAATTTGGTATGATTGATTGAGTTTATATAAGAAAGAGCCTCTGCTATTGCAATTAACTCGACATGCATAATCGATATATCAGAGTCTATAGCAAGTTTGACATATGTATTTAATTGTGGATCCCAGACAGCAGCTCCACTGCCAGCACCCGTTTTAGAACCATCTGTATAGATCTTATGACAGTCAACGTAAGTCTCGTCTATAAACTTTGTGCAGATTTGTTTCAAATGAGTGGTTTCGTACTGTCGTTTTGCTTTAGATATATGTGGGATATTTTGTTTGATTATTTTCTTAACATTGATGTTGCTTACCCATGTCTCGAGGGAAAACAATTCAATCAACCTAACAGAATGGATAGCAGATGACTTAAAATTTGAATAAATTGAGGTCAACAGAGGTTGTCTCCTACATCTCCAGTATTGAGAATTATGATTTAAAGTTAAGGACTCGATCATTTTAATCGCTACATTCCCCTGAAAAGACATGCTTTTAAGACAAAATTTACTTGCTAGAAATTTTCTACGAATATGTAGTGGAGGTAGATTCAACTCACTCTCCATCATGCGCGTGCACAGGATTATGACAGGGTATGCGGCGGAGTAATCGGTCACAAAAACTTTTTCTTTTATAGATTTTTAGCATAGCCACAGCCACGCATCGCCACCATGCTACGATGCGTGGCTGTGGCTATGCTCAAACTCTATAAAAGGCAACGTTTTTGTGACCGATTACTCCGCCGCATGCCCTGTCATAATCCTGTGCACGCCCCTGCTCTCCATCACATGGATGGGAGTGCTCCTAATAAAGCCACCAATGACACGAAGGGCTTTGTTTTGTGCTTTATCCAATTTAGACAAATGGCACTGGTAACTACAGTCATAAAGGAAACTGCCATAGTCTAATGTACTACGTATTAAGGATATATATAATCGACGCAGGTGTTTGGGATGAACACCCCAACCAGGGCCCGCTAATACTTTTAAAATGTTTATATATTTTAAAACTTTTTGAACTGACTCATTGATGTGTTTCCCCCACCTAAGCGACCGGTCCAACCACATCCCCAGATATTTAGTGTTATTAACTACAGCAAGATTATCATTATTGACTTTTAAAATAATAGGTTCTCTGCACATACCTCTCTTAAAAATACAGACCTTAGTTTTAGTAGGAGATATTTCTAATCCTAACTGAATGATTAAGGAATTAAATGAATTTAACGCAGTCTGTAGCTCCGAGGCGATTACGTTTACATTAGATCCTGATTTAAATAAAACAAAGTCGTCAGCATATTGAGATATCTCAACGTTTGTAGCAGCTTTACATATATTGTATGTCGCGATATTAAATAATAGAGGAGAAAGTGGATCTCCCTGAGCCAAACCCCGTCCCGTGGACCGCGAAAAAGATTTATTATTAACTGTAATTTTAAGTATTCTTTCCTTCAAGAATCTCCACAAATATGAGCACATCTTACGACCAACTTTAAGTTCGTCGAGTATGTTTAATAGGCTAATGATATCAATATTGTTGTAGGCGTTATTAATGTCTATAAAACAACCAATTGTTACAAGATTTGAAGTAAAACCGAGTTGAATCTTTGTCGTCAAAGCGTTAAGACTGTCTAAACATGACTTAGTTTTACGAAAACCAATTGTATTATCCGAGAATATACATCTGTTTTCAAGATACCACTCTAATCGTTTGTTTAAAATTGCATGAAAAATTTTGCAAAGACATGACATTAAAGAAATAGGCCGAAGAGAAGAAGCTAGTCCTGAGTCTCGTCTTGGTTTGGGAATAGGGATTATTTGAATATTACGCCACTGTCTTGGGACAAAACTAAAATCGTAAAATTTGTTGTATAAAGAAAGTAATAATAGTTTACCTATGTCTGGGGGATTCTTAATCATAGAAAATGATATTTCGTCACAGCCTGGTACCGTATCTTTTGACTTGATGGAATTTTCGAGTTCTTGAATTGAAATTACAGTTTCAAGTTTATTGTTACAAGATTGAAAGTCGGGTTCAGGGGGAGAAACATAATCAGGAGTTAGGTAATTAAGTAGTGCTTCTGCTAAACTTGAATCAACATCCTGATAATTGGATTTGCGGCCTTTTACCCATCTCATTCTGCGCAACATATCACTAGCAGAAGTTGTTGAGTCAATATTCGAACAAAAACTTCTAAATGAATCACATTTTGCCTTACGTGTCATCCTCTGCGACTCCTGAATCTTTTCTTGTAATAGTGCATAGTTTAGTGGAGAAGGGTTACGCCTAAATTTGTTTGGCCAATGTGGTTTCGGTTTAAACTTAGAGCTGATATGTTGAGGAATAATAATTTGCGGGATATGGGCATCTGCTGCCTTTTGTAAAGTGTTTTTAAAAAAATCATAACACAACTGCGGGTCCACGGGGGCATCCGACTCTTGGAGAGTGCTTTCTACAGACAAAGTGTAATTTACCCAGTCAGATCTTTTAAAGTTCCTTTTTTTATAGTTTCTTTGGTAACATTAAAACTGGTGGATAATTTTATAACGAGGTGGTCACTCCCTAATGATTCGTTAGTAACTTTCAAAATAAAATTTAAAGCCTAATCCAAAGAAACAAAAGAAATGTCGGGAGAGGATTGTTGCAAGACATCGTTAACTAATCTTATACGAGTGTAACTTCCATCATTAACTGAAATAAAGTTGTGATCAATCATCGAATCAAATATTTGAGACCCACGTTGATCTGTTTTATACGACCAGTTTGAATGGTGGCCGTTAAAGTCACCTAAAATTAAAGTTTTGTTGTTTGATATTGAAAATATATTATCCCAATCTCTCTGTAATGTACGAACTGTTGACAGGCAGTAAACAGCTATTATACTCTCAATATACTGACAATTTAACAATTGAACGCATAACACCTCAATACCTGGGTTATAGTTATATACATTGCGCGGTTGCGCCTTAATTGATTTGTGTAAAATAACAGCTATCCCACCATAACCGTCATAGCGGTCTAGTCTAAAAATATTATATTCGTTCAAATTAAATTGGCTGTCCGGTTCAAACCACGTTTCACTGATAACAGCAATATGGATCTTATCTATACTTATAACAAATCTGTAGAGAGATCAATTCTGTACATGCAATATATTTACAAAATAACTATCAGGGGGTGATTAGGGATCAATACTGATGCCAAAAATGCAATCAGTAAAATTATTGTCTGTCTGTCTGTCTGTCTGTCTGTCTGTATAACCGTTATAGAAACAAAAACTACTCAACGGATTTTAACGAAACTTGGTACAATTATTTTTCATACTCCTGAGCTGGTTATAGTATACTTTTTATCACGCTACAATCAATAGGAGCAGAGCAGTGAAGGGAAATGTTGGGAAAACGGGAGAAGTTAGTCCATTTTTTAAGCTTCCGTCGCGTGTGCAACCTTAATGGTTAAAGCTACACAGAAATCATTTATGACGGAAATGTTCTCCTTAAAATTATATAAAAAATATCCCACGACAGCATATATCTATCTTTTATGGTTGACTCACAATAACACGTGTAACTCCCGATAGCTTAGCAGTTCGAAGCTTTCTGATTATTATTCTGCTCCGAAATTTAAAACCACCACAACTTTGCAATGGAACTCGGCTAAAAGTAACCCAGTTGCAACAAAATATAATCGAGGCTCAAATTTTAACAGGTTGCGGTGCAGGAGAAACCGTCTTTATTCCCAGAATTCCCATAATACCAAATAATTTTCCATTCCAATTTAAAAGGACGCAATTCCCAGTATCGGTGTGTTATGCAATGACAATTAATAAGGCTCAAGGGCAGACTTTTCGTGTTGCTGGAGTAAATCTCGGTGTCAGTTGTTTCTCGCATGGTCAGTTATACGTCGCACTTTCCCGGGTTAGCAGTTCTAGAAATCTTTATGTTCACGTGCCGGACGGGTCAACTTTCAACATAGTTTACCCGGAAGCTTTGCGCTGAAGTATTTTTGTTCTATAGGTACTTAAGCCTCATGTGAACGTGATCTAAACAATATTACCAATACATTAACTTAATAACACACAAGGAGTTACACGCTGACGGAGTCGCGGGCACAGCTATTAACAATAATATTGTGCGATTCGGTATTGCGATATTTTTCAACAGTATTATAGATTGACATATTTCCCTACTAAATTACGAAAGTTAATCTGTCTGTTACATCAAAATCACTGAACCGTGAGGAAGGACATAGGCTACTTTTTTTTACGAAAAACGACGGAAACGTGGACGAAGTCGCGGGCAACAGCTATCTATATTAATAATATAAGGCTGAAGAGTTTGTTTGTTTGTTTGAACGCGATAACCTCAGGAACAGAAGGTTCGAATAGAAAAATTATTTTTTAATTAAATAGTCAATTTATAGAGAAAGGCTATATGCTATATATCGTTACGCTAAGGCCAATAGGAGCGAAGTGCCAATGAAGAATGCTTCAAAATCGGGGTTAAATTTAACGTTAGCCCAAAGTACCTATTCCACGCGGACGAAGTCGCGGGCAAAAGCTAGTCTTTAAATAAAAGTTGTTCAAACAATGTTGATTTGGGTCTCAGACTTTGTGCATTCCATTGCAAAATATTTAAACTCTAGATGATTATTTAAATAAGCCATTAATGAGATTACTTACAATTGAGTTTTCTGGCAAATTCTTAGCTAAAATAACACACAACCATTCTACTACAATCTTAACTACACTGTTTATTTTATTTTGCAACGAACCTTTCTTCAATAGTCTATTTGTTATCATGCTAATGAGGTTACTAAATGACGTGTCTATTCTATTATGATCGTTTAATGTTTTTTTCGGTGGCTTATCCGTTTGCGATGCTGTTTCACATTCTACACTTGAAGACGATGTTAATGATGCCTCCGAGTCCCAGTCCATACAGTCAGCTGCCGCCGACGTGGTCGGACGAGACTCCCTGCGTTTTTTATGTTGTGTCTGTTTCTGTTTATGTTTCGAATTGGAATGCGAAATTACACTTTGTTTCTTCTCTGATAAAATAACGGTTGATTTTACTTTGTCTGCGTATGTTGTCTGGTATTTGTATGTTTCTAATGGGTTGCTTATTTCCTGTATGCTTGTCTGAGTATTTGCTTCTATCACAGCATTATTATGAACGCGAGAAGCGTGAGGTGGAGATGGAGGTACATATAGCAATAGTGCTTTACGGTATGTACAGTTAAACTCGTTCATTAATTCTCGTAACCTTTTTTCTTTCAAGTATTTCATAGGGCATTTCTTGTCAAGGGCTAAATGATTAGCCTTGCAATTTACACACGTGAATTGTGTTATATCGCAATTGTCATGGCTACCCCCACATTTCGGACATCTAGCTTTACTGGACGTACACATTTTTGCAATATGACCAAATCTCCAACATTTGGAGCACTGAGTTACGGGTAATGTGTACCTCTCCACTTTAGATCTCATACCAAATATGTTTACATGTGAGGGTACCTGTGAACCTTTAAAACAAAGGCGTATAGTTTCACTTGCAGTCCATCCATTAGAGCTGCCACCTTCATTGGACTCCTTACATCTACGGTTGAGGCGAATTGCTAATAGTATTGTAACGTCACAAGATATATTTTGAGTAAGTTCCTCGATTGAAAGGTCTAATTCTATGTCTCTGATGATACCATATGACACATAACTTCCCATGATTTCTGTGAACGCCAACCTAATTCGTGAAATGTTTTGCATTTCATCATTTTTACGGCATACAATTCATTATCAAACGTGATTAATAATTTATATGGATTAACATATTTCACGCGCGATATACCCACTATCTCATTTATTTTAAACAGTTTAGCTAACGCAAATTGTTTTGGAAACTTCTCGCTATTGTATATGCATATCTAAACTTTTTCTTCTTCATGACGACAATATATCTCCTGAACTGGTGTCTGTCTTCTTGCAACTTTACGTCCAATTACTGCTGTCCAACTTCCAGATGAATCATCTTCCCTATCTCTTTTCCTCCTAAAATTATCTTCTTTATCACTTCTATTTCCTACTTGAGTGGAGACCTCCAAATCCAGATGTATTACTTCGTCTACCCTTTGTGTATCACTATCTTCATTTATCAATGCACTATTAGGTGAGTTATTCATAGTTTATTACAAAGAACGGCCGGCCGATCGCGGCGGCAACGCTCGAAGTAGTTCTTATCGCAACACCGGTAATTAGCGTATATTTGACACACAACTAATTAGCCCGACGAGCAAATCGACACTGATGTTTGTGGATGAATGGAAGATAATATTGTCAGAATGTTTGAATTTTTGTTAGAAGAATGTATGAATGTGCTAAATAAATTATAAAGTATATTAAATAGTGTAATTGGTTTCGGCCCTTCTATTTAATGAATTAAATAAATAAAATATATAAAAATACATACACATGAAACTTTAAAGATTTTTTTTTATTTTACCCACACACTGACCTCTATAATTACGTTTTATCTAGATGTATTGCACAGTTAGCACCAATTTATATAAACATAAAAAAAAATTATTATTATATAAACATATAAACAAAATTATAAACGATACAATTTTAAACTATTCATATTCATAGTTCTCAATAGAATAGACACAAAAAGTTATGTTAATTTAATTTTATCGAAGAGGCAGCCCTGCGATTGCTGTGGAATCGCGTGGTGCGAAAGCAATCACAACTGTACGCTTGAACATTTAGGCACGTTTTAGCATGCAGCGGTTGATGACGTGACGGAGTAGGCTATATTATAGCAGTAGGTATTGGAAATTTTTCACTGAGTGAAGTATCTGTTACGTAGAAACTATGAAGTATTAATCTGTGCCTATACCACAGCATAATAATGGACAGTATAGAAACTAAGCCTAGTTGACGACATAATTACCTACGCTCCATTGAAGCAATAGGGTTGTCACTTTTAATGATTTTGGTAAAGATTTTTTTTACATTTTTGTTCTGTAGTGATCAATCCATCGAATTCAAATCACTACCAAGCTTACAAATACGTAAATAGGTAATCTCATGGCCATCTTGGATTCACGTTTTGACAGCACTATCGTTTTTAGCACCCTCGAATACCATGAAAACGACACCCATGACGAAAAAATTGATACTTGTTGCAGCCGTCATCTTGGATTCACGTTTTGACAGCACTATCGTTTTTAGCACCCTCGAATACCATCAAAACGATACCCATGACGAAAAAATTGATACCTGTTGCAGCAGCCATCTTGGATTCACGTTTTACAGCACTATCGTTTTTAGCACCCTCTAATACCATGAAAACGACACCCATTACGAAAAAATTGATACCTGTTGCAGCCGCCATCTTAGATTCACGTTTTGACAGCACTATCGTTTTTAGCACCATCGAATACCATGAAAACGAAACACATGATGAAAAAATTGATACCTGTTGCAGTCGCCATCTTGGATTCACGTTTTGACAGCACTATCATTTTTAGCACCCTCGAATACCATGAAAACGACACCCATGACGAAAAAATTGATACCTGTTGCAGCCGCCATCTTGGATTCACATTTTGACAGCACTATCGTTTTGAGCATCCTCGAATACCATGAAAACGACACCCATGACGAAAACATTGATACCTATTGCGGCCGCCATCTTTGATTTACATTTTGTTACAACTATTGCACTATCGGCTTTAAATATCCTCATAACCGCCGCATTCTGGATTTATAAGTAATAAGATCACGAATTAATTATAATCGTAGACTTATAATTTGATAACGATTATAAGTATAAAAATAACAATAAATAAATCATTCTTATCTTTCAAAATCAGCAGGAAGTTTGAAATACGATAACTCCGGTTTTGTTGAAGCCGAGTTCAAACAGCTGTACACAACGCAATACGTTCGTGGCATTTTCAGAGGTAAATAAAATTTAAACGTGACCACTCGTGTTGCCTTTACAAAAGTACTCTGCGCGGCACGCACTACTGAGAGCACTGTTACCTTGACTTAGGAGTCTCGTCGGTGCGCATGTTTGTGTGAGTGTGCTGTTTCGTGCGTTTGTAGGTAGATTTCGTACTGTCTGTCTATTATTTTTATACTGTGCCTATACTCTAAACATACAATAGAAAAGTGTTGCCAAAATCAATAATTACTGTGGGTAGCACATTATTTCTTTAAATTTATTTTTTTAAATTTTAATAAATATGGAAGGGTGCATTTAATAAAAATTAAAAAATATACAAAGTTCCCTTAATTTATGTACTTTCATAAAAATATAATCTCTTCCCTGCTCAAAGCAGCTTCGAATAAAATCCCAGCCTCCATACAAAAACCTAACATGTCCTTTGTATTTGACACACATTTAGACGTCTCTCTTTTCATATGCAGCTCTTGGTAGGTTAAAGAGAGAGCAAACGCTTTTTGTCGTCTGTGTGTCGATTCGATAGATATTTGTATAACTATTCTTCATATAGTAGAATATGCCATATCCTTAGGTACCTATAGGTACTTTTCCTATCTCAATGCTTTGAACAAATGAGCTGGCCGGCACACATTCGAACGAATTGTCAACGCCGATTGTTTTGCTGCATAACGTCACGACGACACCCGATTATCGCCGAAAATGTCCAATGTCACTCACTTCGAGAAGGTGATCGGCCATAATGCTGATTTTTACTTACTTTGTTCAGAGAAGCGATAAAACAATACATTTTACTGGCTCAGATTATAAAACAAAAGGCAGATGGAGCGCGCCGAACTCGCGAGTTTCGCCGCCTCTGTAGTTATGTGTGCGTGACAACGAGCTGCTGCGGTGTGCGTACACGTGCTTCTGTGTGCGTGTAAAATTACCAGATGTGAAAAATTAACTCCTTCATTTGTTCTAATATTTTTTTTGTAATATTGGTAACGTTCTTTGTAACATAAAATACTAAAGTAATATATGGACAAAATAACGGTTATTAATCACTAAATAAATTACATACAATAAAGAAAAAAGTTATCGGTAAATATATCACAATTAATTGTTGTGTTTTTAATGTGAATTTTTAATTGTATCCTACTTTTCTAATTATTGTATATGCGAAAGTTTGTGAAATTAGAAGTATATATGTATGTATGGATGTTTATTTCTCTTTCACGCAAAAACTACTGTACTGATTTGGATACAATTTGGCACATAGGTAGTTTTCAACCTAGATTAGCATACAAAATATTTTATTTTTATCATCTCGATCTTGAAGTTGAAAGGGATGTAGTCGCAGGCGGGAACTAATGGGACATAGGCTATATAAAAGTGATTTTAGAATGTCATTTTCAAATACCTATCTATAGATACCAAACATGTATGGGTTTGATGAAAAAAATATTTTCAGTTTCAGTTCCATGTATGGAGTTCCATGCATAATTATATTCCATATTTTATTTTTGTGTAAGAATCGGTAAGCGGTTCATAGAATACATCTACCTACCAAGTTTCACATGTGTAGTCCTAATAGTTTCGGAATAAAATAGCTGTCACATACAGACGGACGGATAGACAGACAGACAGACTTGAAGAAAAACTATTTTTCCGTTTTTTTGCCATTGGGCTATGGAACCCTAAAAAAACCTGACATACAAAGTATTTTCTAAGAAAAGTAATCATGAGATTTAGTTTGTTAAAAAAAAACCGTGCTATCGAGACTAATATACACATTGGCATTTGCAATTTTGAAATCTTCAACTTTCGTTACATCACTAACCCCTAAACATTCTAACTGTAGTTTTACCACTAAAAAGCAGGGTTGGATTTTGTACTATAATTATAGTATTTATACTATAATTTCGCCCTTTGTACTATATACTATCCACATCTAAGGATAGTACGCTAACATACTATAATTTAAAGTTTGCTCCCGAATGCTTAGTTTTACTTCATAATTATGAATATTCCGACCTTTCTCTGTTTTCTGATCTTTCAATGTTTTCTGTGTTGATGGCAGGGGATTCCCTGATTATCTTCCGAAGTACACTTCTCTCTTTCCGAGGGTTGGATTTTGTACTATAATAATTTGTATTTAAAATCATAAAATGCCATTTTATTGTCTTGTGACGCTATCAAAAGCGGTAGCAAAAGTGGGAATTTTACTGATTTTATTCCTACTGAGGATTTGTTGATGAGATTAAATGCTAATTTTATATTTGTTGATGAGATTAATAGAACTAAATACTAATAGCAATATTCAAGAACTGATAAACTTGAAGGAAGAGTAAATTTTGCCTTAACGGGTGTTGATTTTAATGACTATTATATATTAAATTAAAAATAATGAAAGTGTACTATATTTTTTTTATAAATACTATCCTTTTCATTTGTTTGTACTATCTTTTTCAACATACATAAATCCAACCCTGCTAAAAAGGCAAACTCATTTTAATAAATACTGACAACACTGGCGAATGACTGTCGAAGTTTTGTGTTCCGAGTCAAATGTAAAATTATTATGTGGATAGAGATGGGCGTTTTCGTTAATTTTTGTCATCGATGCGCACCGATAATGAGTAAACCGCATCCGGTGCCGGCATCGTTTTTTCTGGTATCGATGCCAGCAAACTGTCGTGGCTGCGATTTGATAAAATAACTGCCGTGTCGGCTGATGTCGAAGACATGATACTGCATCCTGTAAAACCTTAAAATTTTATGCTTATCTGCAAACAATTTATGTTTTATCTGCTATTGCAATTGAAATTGCTATTAAAATACCTATCTGCTATTAAAATTACAAAACCCGTACGATGAACCGCAGTAATAATTATTATGATCTGACGGATACCGAATGAATGGACGAACGAAGATCAGTGATTGAGTAAAGCCAAATCGTATTTCAAAGATAGATATGGGCGTAGGATGTGGGGATAAGTAAGTGTTTAATGCTGCTTCGCAACTGAACATAATATATTGAACATAATATTTATTTATAACATAATATTGAACATAACATAATATATAGTATGTTAAATAACAGAGGGCCTTCCCGTTAACCCGCAATAGTACAAGCACATCAATTAGATCGCCGCACACGCGGCCTGTCATTCATAAATAAATTGCGACGTTGCCATCCTTCAATTACGCGTGTACAGAGTGTTTCTTTTACGGACCAATTTAACATTTTTAGTGAATATTTAATATTAAAAAAAAAGAAAAACATTTTGTTATGAATGGTAATATTTTTTTATCATGTATGGATGCTATACTATTGCGGGTTAACGGGAACGCCCTCTGTTACTACTTACAAACACACATACACTCACTCACAAAAATACACACCCACACACGCACACACACGCATGAACAAACGCACCAGTAAACAGACACGAATATAACATGAGAGCATGAGTTTTAGCCGTAAGTTTAAAATTGTAAGTTTCTATTATTTCCTTTTGATTGTAATTATATTTTCTATTTTATTGTTTTCTAAATTATTTTTGTATGACGTAAGATTTCTGTCACTAGTATTAAGGGGAAGACAGTAATACCTGCAACACAGTTTATACTAGCGCAGATATTACAGATTCTGATTTTATTATGTAAAAACTTATTGTCAATAAATAAATTTATTATTATTATTCCCTTTATTACATTTTATACACATATTATTTACATTTTTAAATATTCCTATAAAAACAAAAAAACATTTAAAAATATAAAAAATATAAAAAACAGTAGCCCACCGGTATCGGGAACAGGGTCCAAGCTACCGGTGGTCAGGGCTCTTGAGAGAGGAACCTCCTAACAATTCGCGCCGTGTCCAGAAGTACTGCTTTCTGGATCAAGCCCTTGATCCAGCTGCCCAACGAGAGCCTCCTAAGATGTTTGTCGAGGCTCTTGGCTATTATGCCATTAGCTGAGACGACTATCGGCACAATGATTGCTGTATCCACATCCCACATGTCAACAACCTCGTGAGCCAAGTCAAGATACTTAATTTGCTTATCTTTCTCGGCTTTCACGAGGTTCTCGTCATGAGGGACCGCTATATCAACAATCACTGTGCGACGCTCTAATCGGTCTATTACCACTATATCAGGCTTATTGGCAACAATAGTCCTGTCAGTGATGATAGACCGATCCCAGTACAGTGTAATATTGCCATTTTCGAGAACTGGGTCGGGCACATACCTATAGTACGGTACTTCTGATTCCACGAGATTGTATTTAAGAGCAAGTTGCTGGTGAACAATCCTAGCTACAAGGTTATGTCTATGCAAATAGTCTCCGTTAGCCAGACGAGAACAACCGGAGATAATGTGACGAATGGATTCTCCCGGTTTGTGACATGCCCGACATATGTCTACCGTACCATCCTTCACAATATATTTCCGATAGTTATTCGTCATCATAACTTCATCCATAATTGCACAGACAAAACCTTCGGTTTCCCCGAAGAGGTCACCAAAACGTAGCCAGGCTACGGACGCTAATGTATCTACGTCAGACCCATGAAGGGCCCGGTAATAGCGTCCGTGAAGCTCCTTGCTCTGCCATACTTCTCTGCGGTCATTAGTATCTAATACTACAGGTTTGCGCCAATTCTCGGTACCTAAGGAGAGCGGAGTGAGGCCTTTGTCCACCGCTACCACATCTCGATGCATACCCACGTCGGCTTCTAGGAAATATTCCCTAAGGCTGCATACCTCGTGGTTGTGCAGGGTCTTTGCATTTAAAAAGCCACGACCCCCGCACTTCCGCGGGATATACAGCCTCATCACCGATGAACGTGGGTGATGCATTCGATTTGCAGTCAGCGTTATGCGGACCCGCCTGTCCAAGGCGTCAAGTTCAGTCTGAGTCCATTTGAGTATGCCAAAAGAGTACATCAATACTGGCATGACCCAACCATTGAAGGCACGCACCTTGTTTCCACCTGATAGAAGACTATTCAGTACTTTATTCAGGCGGCCAAAGAAGCGTTCCTTCAATGACTGTTTAACATAAGCAACATTGATGCCTAGTGCCTCTGACATACCCAAATACTTGTAGGTTTCAGTTGAGCCGAGGGATCTTAGGTGTATGGAATCCGAGAGTTGAGTTCCCACGGATTCCATAATCTCCCCTCGCTTTACATGCATGACCGCACATTTGTCCACCCCAAATTCCATCCTGATGGCGCTACTGAAGGTTTCCGTTACCTTCAGTAGCTCCATGAGTTGCAAGTTGCTGGGGGCAAAAAGTTTCAAATCATCCATGTAAAGCAAGTGTGATATGACCTGACCACCTCTTCTCAACTGGTAGCCTTGCCCCGAACCCTCCAGCAGTGTACTGAGAGGGTTGAGAGCCAGACAAAACCACAGTGGGCTCAGACTGTCGCCCTGAAAAATACCACGCTCAATCCTAATCGGTTCGCTGTTTTCCTGGATCTGTCGACATCCTGGATAGCAGAGGACCGTCTTCCATTGCCCCATACATGACTCAAGGAAAGTGCGGAGTATTGGATTTATTTTGTACAACTCCAACACCTTCATGAGCCATGTATGTGGAACCGAGTCATAGGCCTTCTTATAATCTATCCAACATGTCGACAGATTCCTTCGGGAACGACGAACCTGTTGGTTTATGGCAATATCGATGAGGAGAAGCTCCTTAGTACCGCGGGACCCGTTCCTACATCCATTCTGAGAAGCAGACATGATTGAATTTGTATCTATGTGATTATTAATTTTGGCTCTCAGAATGGATGTAAGAACTTTATAGACCGTCGGTAAGCACGTGATCGGTCTATAATTTTTAGGTTCCGAAGTACTGCCTGATTTATGGAGCAGGTGGGTTATTCCTGTAGTTAGGAATTGAGGTAGCGATCCTAGCTCTAAGGCAGACTGGAACTGAGCGGCCAAGCGAGCGTGCGAGCTTAGAAACCATTTAATCCAGAAATTGTGCAGCCCGTCCGGCCCTGGAGATTTCCAGTTGGATAACGGACGAACTGCACGGGTTACATCTTGGGGGCTAATCGTAATTGCCCCCATTTCTGGTATAAGATCGCACGTGCGCTTGATCTCACTCATCCAGTCACCCTCGGTGTGGCTGACAGGTACCGACCAGATGCTGCGCCAGAACGAACACATGGCGTCATCATTTGGTAGGCACGTATCAGTCACACCTTGGTCAGGTCGCTCCCAGGCCCTATAAACCCACCTTTCATTGCTTTGGAATGTGCGATTCTGAGTGTATCGCTCCACCCGCCGCTTATATCGACGAATTCGATTTGCCCATGCATAGACTTTCTGCTTCAGGAAGTTGATACGCTCTGTGACGCGGGTCAGATAATCCCGGGGACTGATATCAGTCCCCGCATACGCCCGCCTCACAAAGCGCATCACTCTAGGACGAGTGTTGCCCTGCCTGAAGCAGATAAGTTTACCAATGAGTGTTCTAGCCTCAGCAATACGACGTTCGATCCTGCCCTGCCAAGCTGGTACAGCTGGCCGAATAACTCTGTCAGTCTTTGGAAACTTGACATGAGCTACCCGACAAGCCGCTACAGCTGCACAGTATAGGATCGAATGAGTATCGGTGAGGTCTTCACTATTGTCAAAATAATTTGACAGCAGTGAATCTAGAGCACACACTAGCGCCCTATTTTTCTTATGCATGGGTAAACGAGGCAGACGAGGTCTAAGCTCAGGCGGTGTGGAGCGATACTCCCGTAATGCACACTCCAAAGCACTCCTCAATTGCTCACTGCACTGGGTACTCACGGTTATAGCCTCGTCATCATCATCTTCACCGATGTGGTCGGGTCGCGGTGAGATACTGGGTTGTAGTTGCACCGCGGCCAGTGGCGAAGCAGATGAGACACGGCTGCACCGTGATTCGAGGCGTAGTCTATCAAGTACGGCGTCATCCAACATACGGTTACGCTGGATTACCCGCACCTGATCCGATAGTCGTTGGGCCGAAACGTTGACAGCCGGTTCAAGTACCTGAAACAGAGAGAGCATCCGACCACGGTACGCAGTCAGGTTAGTTCCCCCCTCTGTAGCCCCATAGTATGAGCGCATGACGTTCTCATTAATGGATTGAGTCCATCGCATGCGCTGCACACTTCCACCGGCAGCGGGGACCCCATCAGAGGCCGGCGGGCCTCGAAGTCCCATGCTGGCCGGAGGGCGGCCTCTTCCTCGCCGACGCGCAGGTGGTGGTGTCGTCGGCGGCGAGAAGTACTCATCGCTCGAGCTCGACGCAACTGCAGCGGCCGGAATCTCTTGACTCACGGCTGGAGAAGGTCCCGGTGGCTGCGAGGCGGAGCTGAGCGAAGATTCCGCTGGTCTCGGGCGTGTGATTTGTTGTAACCGGGCCCGGTATCTTGTCAACATTTTGAAAATCTTCTTGTCGAGATTTTATTACCAGAAGGTATATTCGGCATTTCTTTATTGGCTTTTTGTTTAATGTAAATTGGTAGTTTGCTTTTTTTTTCACTGTTTTTGTTTTATTAAACATGTTGCATTTATGCTATGTACTTAATTATCAAATATTTATTCAAAAATAAAACTGAAGAAAATTTTTGACAGGCGGGTTGACATCCGGGCCACAGATTATTATTATTATTATTCCATTTATTAAATCTATGTACACATAAATTACATTTTTAAATATTAATATAAAAAATAAAAACATTTAAAAATATAAAAAATAGTAGCCCACCGGTACCGGGAACAGGGTCCAAGCTACCGGTGGTCAGGGCTCCATAGAGAGGAACCTCCTCACAATACGCGCCGTTTCCAGGAGTACTGCTTTCTGTATCAAGCCCTTGATCCAGCTGCCCAACGAGAGCCTCCTTAGATGTTGGTCGAGGCTCTTGGCTATTATACCATTGGCTGAGACGACTATCGGCACAATGATTGCTGTCTCCACATCCCACATGTCGACAACCTCGCGCGCCAGGTCAAGATACTTATTTTTTTTATCTATCTCAGCTTTCACGAGGTTCTCGTCATGGGGGACTGCTATATCAACAATCATTGTGCGACGCTCTAATCGGTCTATCACCACTATGTCAGGCTTATTGGCAACAATAGTCCTGTCAGTGATGATAGACCGATCCCAGTACAGTGTAATATTGCCATTTTCGAGAACTGGGTCGGGCACATACCTATAGTATGGTACTTCTGATTCCACAAGATTGTATTTAAGTGCAAGTTGCTGGTGAATAATCCTGGCTACGAGGTTGTGTCTATGCAAATATTCTCCGTTAGCCAGGCGAGAACAACCGGAAATAATGTGACGAATGGATTCTCCCGGTTTGTGACATGCCCGACATGTGTCTACCGTACCATCCTTCACAATATATTTCCGATAGTTATTCGTCATCATAACTTCGTCCATAATCGCACAGACAAAACCTTCGGTTTCCCCGAAGAGGTCACCAAAACGTAGCCAGGCTACGGACGCTAATAAATCTACTACAGACCCATGAAGGGCTCGGTAATAGCGTCCGTGAAGCTCCTTGCTCTTCCATACTTCTCTGCGGTCATTAGTATCTAATACTACAGGTTTGCGCCAATTCTCTTTACCTAAGGAGAGCGGCGTGAGGCCTTTATCCACCGCTACCACATCCCGATGCATACCCACGTCGGTTTCTAGGAAATATTCCCTAAGGCTGCATACCTCGCGGTTGTGCAGGGTCTTTGCATTTAAAAAGCCACGACCCCCGCACTTCCGCGGTATATACAGCCTCATCACCGATGAACGTGGGTGATGCATCCGATTTGCAGTCAGCGTTGTGCGGACCCGCCTGTCCAAGGCGTCAAGTTCAGTCTGAGTCCATTTGAGTATGCCAAAAGAATACATCAATACTGGCATAACCCAACCATTGAAGGCACGCACCTTGTTTCCGCCTGATAGAAGACTATTCAGTACTTTATTCAGGCGGCCAAAGAAGCGTTCCTTCAATGACTGTTTAACATAAGCAGCATTGATGCCTAGCGCTTCTGAAATACCCAAATACTTGTAAGTTTCAGTTGATCCGAGGGATCTTAGGTGTATGGAATCCGAGAGTTGAGTTCCCACGGATTCCATAATCTCCCCTCGCTTTACATGCATAACTGCACACTTGTCCACCCCAAATTCCATCCCGATGGCGCTACTGAAAGTTTCTGTTACCTTCAGTAGCTCCATCAGTTGCAGTTATTATTATTATTATTATTATTATTTTTGTGTATACATTTTTGTATCTCAGCAGTTTTCTGCCGGTTTTATAGAATAACACGGGCCAAAGCCAAGTGCTACCCTGAAAATATAAACCTAACTGATGGATGACTGTCTATTGTTGAGGAGTCATGCGGTATAGAAGTTTCGTTTTGCAGGAATTTTCTGACAATTCTACAGGTGTTCAAAATAACAGCTTTCTGTAAAGTGTGGTAGGTGGAAGGAGATACATCGAGCATTTTTAAAGATTCGTGCAGTTGTTTTGGAACGACACCCGTTGTTGATATGACTACAGGAATAATGGAGACCCTGTCTAATCGCCACATTCGACAGATTTCAATTTTTAAATCTGTGTATTTTGACATCTTTTCTGCTATAGTATTTTGTAGGTTGTGTGTGTTTGGTACCGCTATATCAATGATTTGTGCAGTTTTATTGATTTTATCAAGTAAAGTAATGTCTGGCCTATTGTAATGTGTAGTTCTATCTGTAAGAATAGCACGATCAAAATACAACTTGTGTGTTGTATTTTCTAATACTGTTTCTGCATGATATTTGTAGTAAGGTACAGACGATGTGGTAATTAATTTATATTTAATAGCAAGTTTCTGGTGAATTATGTTGGCTATTTGATCGTGTCTGTGCTTGTAATCTGTCTGAACTATTGCTTTACATGCTCCAGTAATGTGTTGTATAGTTTCAGAAGAACTTTGGCATCGTCTACAAATATCTGTTGAAAGGGGTGACCGCATGATGTACTTTTGGTAGTTACGGGTTTCAATTACTTGATCTTGTATGGCGGTCATGAACCCTTCAGTCTCAGGGAATAAATCACCGCGCCTAAGCCATTCGTTCGACGCTAACTTGTCGACGGTAAGTTGGCAAAGGTCTTGGCGATGTCTTCCATGAAGTGACTTCTGGGTCCATTCTAGGATTTTTGTCTTAGTGTCAGTTAGTTTTTCATTAATTTGAGGGTTTTTGTTAGACATATTTAACGGAGTCAGTTTTCGGTCATTATAAACTATTGCTTTGTGTAGTGAAGAGGTTGTACTTTTTGTATTGAAATATTGCCTAAGAGTGTTTATTTGTTTATTGTGCAGGTTGGTAATATCTATTAAGCCTCGTCCTCCCTCCTTCCTTGGTAAAGTTAATCGCTGTATACAAGATCGCGGATGGTGTTTTCTATATTTCGTCATTGTGGTGTTGATGACGCGTTGTAATTTTTTAAGGTCACTTTTTGTCCAGTTTATTATACCAAAGGAATATGTTAGAACAGGGATTGCGAAGCTATTAATAGCTTTAACTGTATTTCGTGACTGCAATTGTGTATTAAGAATGGATTTAAGTCTGTGCCTAAATTGTTCAGTAAGTTTAGTTTTAATCGTTCTGTGTTTAATTAACTGATCTTGAATATAACCTAAGTACTTGTACGTTTCGTTTTCATTTAAGGAGTCTATGGTTTCCCCTGTGTGGATGGTGTATGAATGTTGGTACGGTTGGCCTGATTTAATTGAGTTGATTTTACATTTATCAATACCAAATTCCATACCTATATCCCTTGAAAATTGGTCTGTGGTTTCCACTAATTCATTCAAATCCTCTTGGCTCGTAGCGTATAATTTTATGTCATCCATATAGAGAAGATGGTTAATCTTGCAGTTTTGTTGGTCAGTTAGTATGTCATCTGTACTGTCATTAAATGGTAGGTTATAGCCTGGCGTTAGGGTATTTAGTTTGTTCGATAAGGGATTTAAAGCTAGACAGAACCATAAAGCGCTCAGAGAGTCACCTTGGAATATTCCTCTTTGGATCTTAATTTCATCAGTTTCTACAATTCCCGAGGGTGATGTAACACGCAGGCGCGTCTTCCATTGTGTCATAGTGTTACTTAAAAATGTGATGATGAGAGGGTTTATTTTATATATTTTTAAAACTTCAAGTAACCACGTATGTGGTACCGAATCGAACGCTTTTTTATAGTCTATGTACATAGTGTATAGTTCTCTTTTTTTCTGTTGGACCTGCTTGAGTATAATTGAATCTATGGTGAGTTGTTCTTTACAACCCTGACTAAACTTTCTGCATCCTTTTTGTTCTTCGGATAATATTGTATTCTTTTCAAGGTGATTATAAACGATATGAGTAATACATGATGTTATTATTTTATATATTGTTTGTAGGCATGTTATGGGTCTATACTTTGCTGGATTGCTTCTATCGTTAGTGTCTTTTGGTATCATGTACGTTATTCCTTCCGCTATGTATGCAGGTATTATTGTTGGGTTTTTAATAAAGGTGTTGATGTAATTGTAAAGGTATGGTTGAATATGAGTAAATTTTTTATACCAAAAGTTGTGTATGTAGTCCGAGCCTGGCGCTTTCCAGTTGTGTAATTTTTGAAGAACGTCATGGAAGGTATCTGTTGAGATATATTCAAACTCCATTACTTCAGTGTACCTATATCTATCAGTTTCTGTTGTAATCCATTCTGCTTCTGCGTTATGGCATATTGGCCTCTCCCAAATTTTTGACCAAAATTGTCGAAGATTATCTATCGGAGGTATACTAGGGTTACTGTGTTGTTCCCTGGCTACTGTTTGGTTAGTTGTTGATTGTTTTAATGAACGGTAAAACTGTTTTTCGTTACTTCTAAAATTATTATTTTGGATTTTACGTAGTGAACATTTATTGTATCTGTTTAATCTGCTTTTTACAAGAAGAAGTTTTTGCTTAAGCGTGTCTAAAAAGTGTGTGAGCTGAGTATTTGGTTCTTCATGAATGGAATGTATTTTATAATTTTCTATTATTGAGTGTACTTCTCTGACAAGTTTCCAACCTCTGTTACCTTGTATGTACGCTGTGAGTCTTCCTATTTTTGCTCTTAAATCTTTCACTCTTAACTCTAATCGTCTCTGCCATTTAGGTTTTTTATTGTTCTTATTATTATTAGTGTGTAACATTAAGTATTAGTGTGTAACATTAACATTAAGATTAGATATATATACACCGTGAAATTTTGTTTTCCCGCAGCGCAAATGGCTTTGTCTTGGTAATACCATCGTTTTATAAACAAAATATTAGAAACAAAAAATGGCGCAGTGTAGTTATATGCATTATCACCATGCGTGAAAGCTTATTTTGCTCTGAACATTTATTAATCACTTTTTTCCTTTGTTGGCAGTGCGCGGCGGTGCGTGTTTCGTGTAGGTACCTACGTTACTTCTACTGAACTACTAATTATTCTCGCGCTTTCGAGTTTATGAATATTTTTTTAATGGTAATTTGAAAAAAAAAGCACTCTTTCTTCTTCGAAAAAAAAAAACACCTTAACTGTATGTTTCGATACTACTACTAATGGGTAACCGTCCTGCCGCGGGAAAACAACCATTTAAATTTCACGCTGTATATATAGTTTAGTTGGAGCCTTAGCGGACACATGTTGGTTAGGGGCTTAGGGCAGTCTCGGAATGTACGTCGTACGAACAATACGTCTTTTATTTAAAACAGATAACCCCGTTCCTCTACATGGCGACTCTGCCAGAGGCACGGTGTCGGGTTGCATCGCGACGGGAAAAATGTGACGATATCAGCGTCTAAACGTGGGACCGCGTCGAGTCAACCACCGTGCATTATGAGAGCGATTGTGAATTTTAAAAGGACACTATACTCGGCTTGTGTCAAAGACTACTTATAATATATTCTATAACAGACTTGAATTCAGACATTGTTAAATAAAACAAAATGGGAAAAGAGTGCAGTAAGTGTTTATGTGAAAACAAGGAAACCATCATTACACACTACCTACATTGGGAATCCTTCTTATCGCTTTTTAACCGACTTCTAAAAAAGGAGGAGGTTCTCAATTCGGATGTTTGTTTGTTTTTTTTTTATGTTTGTTCGGGCATAACTCCGTCGCTTGCCAACTGAATTGAAAAATTCTTTTTTTGTTGAAAAAGGTATACTTCCCAAATGGTCCCATGAAATGAATTTTATCGAAATCAGACAAGCTGTTTCTGAAAAATCAACAAAAGTCTAAAAAAAATATTTACGTTGATGATCTTTTCGTTTACTCTGCATTGCGTTTTTTGTTCGCGCATAACTCCGTCATGTACGAATCGATTTAGAAAATTCACTGATCCACTAAAAAGCGCGAAAATAAAAACATTTTTGCAAAAAATAAAACCGACTTCCATATCAAAACACTACAAAGTCAAAAATAATTTTAATTTCGGAAGGCGGTGTGAAAAAAAAAGAAAATACAAAACCAATAACACCGACTACCGAAATTAAAATTATTTTTGACTTTGTAGTGTTTTGATATGGAAGTCGGTTTTATTTTTTGCAAAAAAGTTTTATTAAATAAAAATGTGCTTCTTTCTTGCATTTCAGTTGAGCAGTCGAGTTTTTCGTATTTTAAAATAATTGTTGGCAATCGCCGCGCTCTCTTTACAAAGTTAAGAGTGACATCACCGGAGCGGCATGGTGGCCCCTGGTGAAACGAGCTGCGTGCGTTGCTGAATCCCGAGCCGGACGTAAACATTGATAAGATGGAATAAAACTTCACCATGAGATGAAGCTAGTAAAGCAGCTTTGAAAAGTCGCAAACAGACGATATAGCGAATTAAATTTCGAGAGTAAATGGAACTCCAGTGGATAATTGGATATCGTAAAACAAGGTTAGTTGATTTATTTATTTTGTATAATATCAAAGGTGTAATAGTTAGTGTTAGTGGTTAGTGTAATATTATAAAACTTATCTAATAATGTTGCTACTGTTGACGAGGTTCTGCTTGAAAACGCAAAATGCCAGCACGTTTGGCGATCCAAACGTGCTGGCATTTTGCGTTTTGCGCGTGTGTAGCGATATACACACGAGCGTTTGCATCGCGTCTGTATCGCTACACACGCGCGTTTGCATCGCGTCTGTATCGCTACACACGCGCGTCTGTATCGATTCAAACGCGTATTTGAATTTACACAGGTGTGCAAAGGTCTACATGCTGCGTCTGACTCACGAAAGTCGCGTATCGCGTCTGTAGCGTTACAAACGCGTGTCAACGGCGCGTTTAAAAAACGTGGTGTGCATAGGCCCTTCCTTTGCAGTCCGGTAAAAAGAGTAGTTCGTAGGCAATATAGGTAGTTTTATTTTTTTAAAGTTCTAAGATTAACAATAAATGGTTTCATCTTTAAACATGACGCACGCTTATTACAATACTGTCACTATCCCAAAAATCAACTTTTCAGGAGAGGCAAAACTGGAATGAGAATGGGAACATTTTTGTTTTGTGACGAAGCGGACTACTGCCCGTATAGCGGTTATTTCTGTTACTTTTAGACTAGTGTAAGCGCGATTACGCTTAGTTCTACGTTTCCCAACAGATGGCATTAAAAAGTCGATTTGGAAAATTTTTGGATAGGTAGTGACAGTATTGGATTTAAGTGTGCGATAATGTCTCCAGATTTTAATACCATTAATAAATATTAAGGACGAAAAATATTTCTACATTTTTCTACGAAAATTCTGCGCCCATAGAAGTATGAAATTTGGTGCAGTTCAAGTGTTGGGAATCAAACCCAACATACACGCGGCCGACGCGTGAGCAGCGCACTTACCTGCGCCTGAGTCATCGACGGCGAGCGGTGGCGGGGACGTGTGCGGCGAGGGGGCGACGGAGCGAGAAGGGCATGGACCCGGCACTCGCGCTCTCGGACTCCACCGACGACGGTCATTTTATCGTTAATTTAAATCTTTTTCTGTTTGTCCGCGAAGCTCTTATTTTTTGTAAAAGGGAAGGCAATAAACCGCGCCTATAAACTTTATATACAGTCCATTTTATTTAACATCCCGCGGGCTCAACATCAAGTTTATGAGCTGCCCAACTAATCATAAAACTGAGATAGGTAAATCTTTCTTATGGTTTTTTCATATATTTTGTGTTCAAAATTTTTCAAGCTATCGGTTAACATAAACATATTTTTTTTACGTTTTCTTTTTTAGATGACCCTTGCACTTAGTATGGTGATGGAGTACAGAAAGTTATAGTTACAGTTAGTTATTAGATGTACTTATAATATAAATTCATTCGAAATGAGGAGGCCGAGCGCGCGAGGGAGAGGTAACTCTCTTCCTCACGCCCCAGCCGCCGCGGGAGACGCCCCGGGCGTCGGGGATCGCGAGCCAATTTCCGGCCACCGTAGACGCGGGCGTGCGGACGGTGAGCAGGGGTAGCTCACCGTCCGGTAAGGACCAGGCCCGGGTCGGCGGCGCGTCGTGTTCCGCGCGCGCCTAAAAAAGCTGTCAGCACCAGTGACGGGGCCCCATAGAGCCATTGCCTGCCGCGGCCCCGGAAGTTAAGGGCAGCTGAAGGAACAGGGTGGGTTTTTAGTCAGTAGAAGTCTGACACACCCTTCCGCTAAACCCAGAGCGGGAAAGTTATTCGATGATTTTCCCAGCTACAAAAAGAAGGCGGTCATGCGTTTTCATATTTGAATAAGGAGAGCGATGAGCGAGAAAGTTTTTCGATATAATTTGTACTCACAAAAAGTGAGGAATATTTAAATAGCATCGTTGCTTAGCAACCTTTTATCTGATTACCTTTCACATTTCCACTGCTACAGCTGACGGCGATGTCATCTTCAGTCTGGTAGCTGAAAGTGTTCGGAGAAGTAAAGCGCTAAGATAAACAAGTGGTTACGAAATCAGCCGGAATGGTACACTTGCTAAAAGGCTAACTGCGCAAGTTTACGTGCGGCCGTTCCGAGAGGTCACTTTCTTTATTACATAAAGTGTATGTGTATGCGTTACACTTATTCATTATTACAAATCCAGTATCATAACACACATTCGAGTATGTATGTACTTAGATAGGTACCCACGAGCAGCGCGTGCTCACTCAGTAGGTACTAATCTAATACGAGTAACTTGTAAAACAAAGAACCGTTATAGTTGCACCTCTGTCTGACCACGATTTTACTCAAAGACTTCTGGTGCTGTAAATCTGTAATTTAGTACGATTATAGTTGGATTAAAGTTGAATTCATTTTCCTGTATGAGATCATACAAAGAAAGGCGGATGCATTCCTATTTAGGTAATAGTCATCTATACTGCAGTGTATCTGGTCTGTATGCATCATCAGATAGGTCTTTTAAAAATTTCAGCAAAGAACAAATATTACCGAGTCGACGACCCGTCTTGAACCGATAGGCCGACGGCCCAATAGGCCCATGGACCAATAGAGACAATGCCTGCCTGGGTGGTGAGAATGTTCTAACGAGATACCTACTGGGCCTTTGCAACAACAGTGGTGGGTATTTAGTCAGTAGGAGTCTGACACTCACTTCTCTTCTTCTTCTGAGTCTCCACCCAGGCCGGGAGGAATCATTCTATGAACGGAAGATCATAGAATCACTCCCCCAAATCGAGTTAGGTTATCAATAATTCTAACTATCGCCATCCATAAAATGTATTGGGTTTCTCTTTCTACAACGTGTAATTTATAGGGTATATACATAGTATACTTTACTCTTTGATACATACCAAGTGCACGGCTTCATTGGATAATAACAAACGATATGGCAAGGGTTTTCTAATCCTATGTCTACATGTGTGGAGTTTATTAGAAATTTCAATACATTGATACCAGAGACCGAATTTTTCAAATTAAGAAGAAATAAGAGAATTATCATTTTATTGACAAGTGACGTGGAAAGTGATGACCCTCATAGTGCTGTGACACGTTTGTTATTACTGGTATTCAAGAAACATATGAAACCAATTATTTGGGGTCAATTCTGTGAGTCACTTATTTGAGCTGAAACTTTGCATAGAGACTCCACATACCAGATGTTGTCTTCAGTCCTTTTGGATAGATATGGGGTTTCCGTTACACGTTGTATATGTGCGTGCCCTGACATGCAGTTGACGGATTTGTAACTTATTGGAAACCTTTTCTCTCGGTGTTGATATGTGAAAATGGTACGAGTATGAGTAAGCGATTCGTGGAATGAGATGGATGCCATTTTTGTGGTATAGGGGGCGGCACCTATGTGTAGCTAGACACGCAAATGATCACTTTTATGTAAACATTAATAGATCAATGAATAAGGTATATTATTTAATTAATTAAATGGGTTGGATAGCGGATTAACGATTTTAACTTAACTGATACTTTAGAAAAATATCTAGTATTATTTCCGCCAGAACCAGATGTTTAAGCACTAGAAGAACGTTTGATTTAATTCTGTATTACCTGCCTATGTTATTATAGACTACAGGCCCGTGTCCAAAATGGATGGGTCATATGAACCACCAGGTGACGTATATAGGACGATATAACAGCATAAAATAATAAGATTCAGCACTATGCCGTCACTTGTAAGCTGTCCAACTGAGTGCAGGTGAGAATTCAAAAGCGCAGGTATAGTGAGTACATTTTGGTCATATATTTTTGTACGGCATTTTTACCATAGATAGATCCATGAAAAATAATAAGAAAGCGCGCAGTGCCGTAAAAAAATGGTGCGCCACAAAGTCGGTAATTTTTTTTGATTTTCTTACAATTTCCAGGGTAAATTTGGTTATTTCATTCTGTACGACATCAGTTTCATATTGTTTCAATACAGCTTCTAATCCATTATTCCACAACGCCGTACAAAAATCACGCGACAAGGGAAAAAATCGAAGGTTGCAACCCCTCTCTTTCCGTGGTCCGGGGGGTGATTTGAAACAACATAATATTATTATTATATTTTTAAAGTATTTTATGCATAGATAATATTTTTTTACATGCCGTACATTTTCGTTGGTCCAAAGGTTTGTAGGGGAAAAAAACTCAAGGAAAAATTCGTAGAACGAAATGTAAGAAAAATCCATATAACGAAATGTAAGGTGAAATTCATGACGATATTTTTTTATACGGCATTTAGATAGTTTATTTGTATGTACTTAATGCAATAATTTATAAAAAGTTAATGCCGTACAAATCTGAAAGTTCATATTGATAAAAAAGTAATAAAAATATTAAATAAATATAATTTACATATATGTATATCGCTTACGGAGCGACGTTCTGTTACGACGTTTAGCATTTGTAGGCATATATCTACACCTGCCTATACTGTACTGTGTGCTAAGTAGTCGTGGGTCACAACCATGGAGAATAGACTAGTCTATTCTTTATGGTCACAACGTATTTTATTCGGATTTACTCGGCTTGGACCCGAGTAAGGTGTTCGTTTGCGCTCGTTCACACATAGTTCGATTAGTATGTGTGTACTCAGCAAGGGCGGATCCAGGAGGGGGATCCTGGGCTGGGTCCAGGACCTAGGTGTACCACTAATTAAATTTTTTAAACATTGTTACTAGATAATACTCCAATTTCTGTCGTTGTAAACGAATATCGGCAGTGGATGGCCAAGTGGCAGCGGAGTCAGGAAATACAAATTATAACTTCTTGTAACTTGACCACGAAATGTGACCTTATGTGACCCCCCCGGCACCAAAGCTGGATCCGCCCTTGGTACTCAGTGACATAACGGAACCGGATGAGGAATCAGGCGAAGAAATTGATGACGTCATAGGTAAATAAATAAATCTTTACATCTTTAATCTGTACGTAAGACTTTGATTTTGACAAAAACTTATTCATGTTTCAGAAAATAATAGAGAAGATAATTCGGACGTCGATGAAGACGTTGATTCCGATAACAACTCAGCGGCTGATTCCAGTGAATAATTTAAATAAAAACCTTATTTTGTATTATCATCTTTAAATATATCGATTTTTTCTAAAAAATAGTTGTTTTATTTGTTCACATCATTACAATGAAACAAATCAATTATATACATGTATCAATAATGTTTGAAGTATATATTAAACCAAAAAGTATACAAAACTGTTGATACTGGGATTTACAGTTTCAATTCTTGGATATTATATACACACCCTTTCACTTCAGTTAGACGTCATAATGATTTTATCATATTATCGATTGTTCTCTTCAAAAATATGTTAATACCGTACAGTAACAGATGGCCATAAAGTACTACACCCTTAAAATGGTAGCGTCATTTTCATCAGCCTAAAAGATATGGTCTGCATTAAAATGTACGGCATCATTTTTTCCTAATTTATTTATCTTAATACTATTTAAAACAAGGGAAAAATGTAGAAAATTGCTATATCTTATTAATCTATGAATATTTAAACTTTTGCAATAATTTCAAAAATTTCAGTTTTTGTATTTCTCTATAATTTTTTTTAGAACAGTTTCTTTTGAACGGCAATACTATATAACAATTGTATTTTACAATATCATGTTAAAAAAAAAGTTGCCGTACAGAGTCAAATGATTTTACAGCTTTATTTAATCAAGTATACCATGAAATTAAGATAATTATTAATATACATTCAAATGAACAATAATTTTTTGACGGCATTATTTTTAATAGTATTTTTGAGTGCTAGATAATGTTTTGGAACCGAAGCCGTACTTTTTCAAATCACCCCCCGGACCACGGAAAGAGAGGGGGTTGCAACCCACGATTTTTTTCGCTTGCAGTATGAAACTGATGCCCGTACAGAATGAAATGACCTTTACCCTGGAAATTGTCAGAAAATCAAAAAATATTACCGACTTTGTGGCGCACCATTTTTTTTACGGCACTGCGCGCTTTCTTATTATTTTTATGGATCTTTCGATGGTAAAAATGCCGTACAAAAATATATGACCAAAATGTACTCACTATACCTGCGCTTTTGAATTCTCACCAGCACTCAGTTGGACAGCTTACAAGTGACGGCATAGTGCCGAATCTTATTATTTTATGCTGTTATATCGTCCTATGTACGTCACCTGGTGGTTCATATGACCCATCCATTTTGGACACGGGCCTGTAGTCTATTATAACTTCTTTGAAATATATACTTAAAATTAATTTAAAATTATTAATTCAAAATAGTTTCGTTATACCTTTTTAACCCCTCGGCCCCGACGTAAAAAGAGGAGGGTTATAAGTTTAACCGCTGTGTGTCTGTATCTGTCTGTGGCACCGTAGCTTCTAAGCGGGTGAACCCATTTCGATGCAGTTTTTTTGTTAATAAGTAGGTATGTTTTCCGGAGGTGGTTCTTAGATATGTTTTGTCAAAATGAGTTCAGCCATTTACTAGATATGGGGTTTGACAGTGGGGATGAATAATCGAATGTTTTCAAATATACGCAAGTAGAGTTTCAAATAAAAGGATACGACGTGTACATTACAATCACACATGTTTTATCAAAATCAGTTCAGCCATTTACTAAGGAACAACGTGTACTATATTACAAAACTGTTCATTCCATGATAGCGACAAAACATATGGTAGGTGAAAAGCTTAAAATAAAAATTAAATAAAAAGTAAAAAAGCCCCTGCGGAATCATCCCTTAAAAATCAGAATCGATATTTAAAGTTTGTTACATAGCGATAACCCGCCGAGATTATTATATATTATTTTTTAATTTTTAAGGGATGTTTCATTCATTTATTTCTAACGTAGTTTTGCGTTAGGGGTTTTGTAATTTTTTAATTTATATTTGTAACGCGCACCGTTTCCAAACGACTCAAAGCCATAGATGTGGCCATAGATAACATCATAGCGCCGTTAAGTTGCTAGTATGTAGGCGTCGTCAGGACGCCAACATAACAATTCCCCGCACCTCGTACCTCAGACCTCGCTCGGCAACATACGACACGCGTCGACGCGCTAGAACGCGCCCTGAGTTCTCTTTGTTTTATTTTGTTAACTTCCTGCTACCTATGTAATGTACTACTGTGTGATTAATATTAAACCAGTTAAAAAGTTAAAACGTGCCGCGAGTGTTAATAAGTGCTCGTTTGAACTCAATAGACTCAATACTCTGTTGTTAACGGTTATTCGCGTGTGTTCACCATCACCATGCCGCGGACACGCGGAGATAGGGTGGCAGCGCTCTCAGGCGATGAGCCCGAGATCGACGGCGTCAATGAAAACGTTGCAAGTTTCTCATCAGGACAAGTGGCCGCCATGATGGCGGCTATGCAGCAATCCCAAACGGAAGCGTTCGAGCGCCTGTTGGAGAAAGTTATTAGTCGCCAACCGCCATCTCCAGTTCCAAACTCTACGTCTGCGTCACAGGCCGTCGGCAGCGGCACCTTCACGCACTGCACCGCCCGTTACGGCGGTGACGCCGACGAGTCCGTAGACGCCTTCATAGACGCCATTCAGGGCTACAAGGACTGCGCTAATGTCTCGGAGGAAAATGCCCTCAGGGGCCTCTCAATGGTGCCCACGAATAACGCCGCAATTTGGTACCAGGGAGTGAAAAAGGAGATTCACACATGGGATGACGCCATAGAATTATTAACCAACACCTACGGTGATAAAAGACCTCCGCACCGTATATATATTGAATTATTTGAACAAAGACAAGGCGATCAAAATACGGACGTGTTCGTCGCTAAATCGCCACCATGCTACGATGCGTGGCTGTGGCTATGCTAAAAATCTATAAAAGGCAAAGTTTTTGTGACCGATTATTCCGCCGCATACCGTGTCATAATCCTGTGCACGCGCCTGCTACACCCCAGTAGCTGGGTAACACGGCACTCCTTGGCGAGACCAGTATCATACCCGTAACGATTTTCGAAGATGTCCAAATGATAGCCAGGACCAACTACTTATCGTGTTTTCCGAGGCACGGGGGTATCATTCCGCCAACTTCCAAACTCGTGACTACTACTTTTCTTACAGAATACCCATATGGAGCACTTTTCGCCCGACCCGGTAATCGAAACCGAGACCTAATGTTATACAGTTGCTTGCAACCAATGACAAAAAAAATCATCAAACCTATATGTGTTAGGTCAATTGATAGGTCTAAAAATTATATTGAGGTATCTGAAATTATTTTTTCTCCAAATCAATCGTTCGAAAGATAAACATTTCCAAAGTTGTAAAATGTGTGGCAGCACCCCTTCTAATTTTTGAAATAAGAGAGGAAAATCTAAAAAAATATGCTGTAGCTCTTAATGAAAACTTTCAACAAAAAAGTTGAACAAGATACAGTCAGCAGTTTTTGAGATAAAGCACATTTTCAAAAACCGTAAATAATAGGTAGGTAACAATATATGAAAGGAGATTCTGGAAGCTGATGCGAGTCAAATTATCCAGGATTTAGTCGCATGGTATAACGTTACCTTACCTACAATTTACATTCACGTTCTTTAGAAGAGAATAGAATAAAATAAGTCTTTATTTGCTTGGAATGTAGGTACATAAAAATAAGTTGTTAAATACATAAAGAATCCATGTACATTCTGCCTTAATGTGGAATGCAAATGTATTATGTTGCAAATAAAAAAGTGCTATAAAAATTTATTATAACAGATAAAATTGATTATAACAGATAAAATTGATTACGACAAATAAAATTGATAACAACAATAAAATTGATTACCACAAATAAAATTGATTACAACAAATAAAATAAAAAATATTAATGCAAACAGAAATTAATTCAAATATTACAAATCATTGTCATTTAGGAAATCTTGCACAGAATAATAACATTTATTAACAAGTAATTGTTTAAGTGTTTTTTTAAATTTTTGCAACGGTAAGTTTTTAATATTGTCAGGTATTTTATCATAGATTTTAGGAGCCATACAAATCACATTTCTTTTCATTAAGGTAGTTTTAAATACGCCTGTGTGCAGTAAATTCTGGTATTGAAATCTCATAGCTGTACTTCTTTTTCTTGTTTCTATTAAAGTTGCAAATAGACATCGATTTGTTATAACAAATATTGCTAAGTACCTCAAGGATATAAAGGCACGGGAAAGTTAATAAATGATGAGATTTAAATATAGGTACACTCGTAATTGCTATCGTACTTTTGATTTACCGGTGAAATTAAATAAATTGATACAACAAAATTAAAGTACAGACAAACATGACGAAACTATAAGGGTTCCGTAGTCAAATGGCAAAACCAAAAGCGGAACCCTAAAAGGAGAGAGTACATTTAAAAAATATATGCTATAGATCATAATGAAAAATTTCAAAGAAAATAGGTCTGACGAGATACAGTCAGCAGTTTTAGAGATATAATAACACATTTCAAAAACCGCAAATATAATTTTGTCATTTATACAAAGACTATGAAAAACAAAGTTATCTTTCACTCATCTTTACTTGCGACTAAGGGTTCCGTACCCTTCATTGGCGAGTCCGTCTCGTGCTTGGCCGGGTATTTTTAGATGAAAACAATATAGGTCTTCAGATAACTCTCAAACAAAGCAACGAAGTCACTTTATTACGTTGAACATCTTAATTCGAAAGACCATAAACACTTCAATCGAGCGTGGATTTATTTTCGATAAAAATCAGCGCTCTCTATTAGATACAGATTTAAATGTCTGATTAATGAAATTGAAAAACGGAGCGATGCATTCAAAGCTTTATTTTTATCGCAATGCTGGGCTTTAGTAAATAGAATTTGATATTATGGCCATAAATGTTGACACCAATCTTCAAAAGCCGATTTACTTTTGAACGAGTAGATAAACATTACATAAGTAATGAAGCCGCAGGAGATTCTTTGAAAAAGTGTAGTAAAAGAAACCGTCAAAGGAAACGTATAAAATTCTAACTACTCTACCGGCAACGAGTAGGTAAATAGTTCCATATCTTTACATACATACTACATATAAATTAAATAAAAGTGACTGTCTGTGATGTCAAAATAACTGTTTCCAGTTATTAACACGATAATAAAACACAATAGTTTTTCATTAAAGTGGTCAAGAGCGAGTCCGCCTTAAAAAGGTTCCGTATAGTAGCAGGAATATATTAGTGAAAAATGACTTTAGTTTTCATGGAGTTTCTTTAATAGCAAAGTTACCTTCACGGTTTTTTAAAATGAGCTATAACTCAAAAACTGCTGACTGCGTCTCGTTCAAATCAATTTTCGTTGAAAGTGTTTATTAGGTTCTAGAGCTTGCATTTTTTTAGAGGGACGACCACGACGACACATTTTACCACGAAGAATCTATCTTTCAAACGATAGACTTTGATATAAAATGGTTTTGTCATTTTAGATCAAAATGTCATTTTAGACCTATCAACGTTTAGTGTTTTTTTTTGGATCAGTTCCATGAACGTGGAGCCCGTTTAAAAGGTTTTTATTAAAGTCGTAAATCGGTTCATAGAAAACAAAAAGTTTCAACTCTGTAGGTACTCCTAATAGTTAGTAGTCGAAATAAAGTGGCAGTGACACCAGTGTGTACACCTGGGACGGATAGACAGACATGATGAACCTATAAAGGGTCTGTTTTTTGCCATTCGGCTACGGAACCCCAAAAACGTCCGTCTGTCTATTGAACTTGAGTGTTGCGGATTCAGTTTTTATGAGTCACCTGCTGTTATTCGTGTAAAAATAGCCTGGATCCGGCGATACAAATTGTAAGCTTATCGAGAAATATCTAAATTCGGATTCATTGTAGGTGGTACAAACAAGTGGCGCGTCCAAACAGGATGTTGGGTCTGGCGATCATTGATAATAACATGAAAGCTTTACCTACCTATCTTTAGGGTCGGATTATATCCAGTAAGGACGTGATAATGCTTGTAGTGAGAAATAAAAAAGTAAAAATATAGTGTTTGATTCACAGACTCATTCATTATAGGATCAAAAAATAAGGAGACTGACGGAGGAGGTCACGCACGGGTGCGCCAAACAGCTCTATCCTCATCATCTGCTGAGCTTTTCAACCGACGACAAAAAAAGGAGGAGGTTTTCAATTCGACGCGTATATTTTTTTTTTTTAATGTATGATCACCGAGTACTCGAAGACGGCTGAACCGATTTGGAAAATTCTTTTTTTGTTTGATAGGGTATAATTCGAAATTGGTACCATTTGTCACCAAGTCAGGATCTGATGATGGGATCCTGGAGAAATCGAGGGAACTCTTCAAATATTATAGGCACACCTATAGCGTTTTGGGTTGGGAGTTGCTCTCAAAAAGTACCATTTCGGGAAGTGGAACTGATGATGAAGACCACAGATGGTCGCCGAAACTACTCAATAATAAGTATTTCGTGGATTACGATTCGATTACTTGAATATGGATATTAAGCACTTTATGCTCGTCACAATGCATATGGTGATGTATAGCTGATGGTGAAGTACCAGGAGAACTCCTCAAAAATTAACGGCCCAGCATTGGGAAAAGCAATATTTTGTAAAATGTTATAAGTAGTTGACATTTAGGCTCTTGTAACTAGGTAAATTAAAAATCAACCAACTAAAAAGAGTGAAATAAAAACTTTTTGCCAAAAAATTAAACCGACTCCCAAAAAACACTGCAAAGTGAAAAATAACTTTAATTTCGGAAGTCGGTGCCAAAAACGAAAATACAAAACTAAAGACACCGACTACCGAAATTAAAGTTATTTTTCACTTTGCAGTGTTTTTTGGGAGTCGGTTTAATTTTTTGGTAAAAAGTTTTTATTCCCAACTACATTGCGCTCGGCTTCCAGATTAACCGGATTCAGCTAAGTAATAGTGTTTTACATGGAGCAACTGTCTATCGGACCTCTATACGATGTCCCTTGGCAATACTGGTGCCAGATTTTCTGGCTTCTGACTACCCGTAACGACCGTTAAATATGTGCAAGTGACTACCAGGACCAATGGTTTAATGTGCTTTCCGCGGGTATTCCCGTTAGAGCACCAATTTTTTGAGCACCAAAGGTATTCCCATTTGAAATGGGAATAACTTTGGTGCTCAATGCACAGATGCTCAAAAAATTGGTGCTCAAACGGGAATACTCCGCTTTTCGACGCATGGAGGAATCTCAATATTTTGAAATGCGCCAAACAGGTGCATTACTGTAAACTCTAACACAACTAAAAGTTCCCTGATGCTGGTTTTCAACTCAAACCTTAACTTGGGTGTATGAATGCAAATCAGTGTTGTAACGTATATTAAGATACCGCTAAAATTTACACTAACGTTTTGGTGATAAATAATAAATATGTATTACTTATAGATTAAATTGGTTGGTCAGAATAGTAAGAAAATTTTTTTTTTTTGCTGAATATAGAACCGACTTCTATATAAAAACACTACAAAGGCAAAAATAACTTTAATTTCGGTAGTCGGTGTCATTTGTTTTGTATTTTCTTTTTTTTTGACACCGCCTTCCGAAATTAAAGTTATTTTTGCCTTTGTTGTGTTTTTATATAGAAGTCGGTTCAATTTTTTGCAAAAAAAAATTGTTCACACTTTTTAGTGGGTCGGTTTGTAATTAATCTAGTTAAAAAAGCCAAAATGTCAACTACTTATCACCTTTTACAAAATATTGCTTTTCCCGGCGCAGAGCCGTTAATTTTTGAGGAGTTCTTCTGGTACATCACCATCTGCTCTACTTCACAATATGCATTGTGACGAGCATAAAGTGCTTAACATCTATATTCAAGTAATCTAATCCAAATCCACGAAATACTTATTATTGAGTAGTTTCGGTGGCCATCTGGGGTCTTCATCATCAGTTCCACTTCCTCAAATGGTGCTTTTCGAGAGCAACTGCACAAGGTACTATAAGAAATACCCAAAACGCTATAGGTGTGCCTATAATATTTGAAGAGTTCCCTCGATTTCTCAATGATCCCATCATCAGATCCTGATTTCGTGATCTGATCTGAGATCCTGATGTCGATAATGGGACCAACTAGAAAGTATACCCTTTCAAATGCAGAAAGAACTTTTCAAATCGGTCCAGCCGTCTCCGAGTTATGAGGTATCATAAATAAAAAAAAAAGTTCAAGACGAATTGAGAACCTCCTTTTTTGGAAGTCGGTTAATAATAATATTCAAACAAGAACAAACATTACTTAAAGAAGTCATTAAATCCGACAAAAATAAAACTAATCAAAAAATTGACAAAGTGTGAGTCAGACTCGCCCATAAAGGGTTCCGTAGTCAAATAACTTAGTTTTTCATAGTGTTTGTATGAAAGACAAAGTTATATTTGCGGTTTTAGAAAATGTACTAAATCTCAGAAAATATTGACTCTATATAGTTCAAACCAAGTTTTATTAAGATCTATGGCATGTATTTTTTTTAGATTTTTCATTCCATTATTATAAAAGTTAGAGGGGGGACGGACGGTGTATTCCCGTTGTCCCCGTAGTCCATGTCCCCGTTAAAGGGGACAAAGGGAATTTAATAAAATAATTAAAATTACCAACGGACAGTTAAGATCTCACGTATCGTTGTCCCCTTTAATTTTTTATTTATTTACTAAATACCTTATTTATATTGATTTAGTTTTAAATGAAAGGGTGGAATGAAACACAAAGTATGTAAATGTTATACTTACAAAAACATACCCCGTTAATATACCTATAACTATAACGTCACAGAATTAACATTGCATAAAAACAATTTAGATAATAAAAACAAAAATAGGATTGAACTTAAAGCTTAAACTTAATGAAAAAGAAAAACAATTAAAATAAAATTGACTAGAAACAGAACTTTTATGTTATACTTATTAATAATATCACATTTATTTAGATTACAGAATTGGTAATAATCAACATCTATATATTATAACTTATTTCATTATAATTTTTAATACATTCGTAAATTATAAATAATTGTGTCGCAATCACATGTGTAGCTATTGCTTAGATATTATGTGTTTTTTTTTTAAATTTTATATGTAGTCCTTAGTTCCATTTCATTTGTATAGGTACAATATTATCTCTTTTAAGGCACTCTCACTTCTAATTTTAACTCAACGGGGACAACGGGCATAATTTGAAAAACATATATTACAAGAAATTAACGGGGACAGCGTACGGGGACAACGGGAAGTAATTTCAATTATTTTTAAATTCCCTTTGTCCCCTTTAACGGGGACACGGACTACGGGGACAACGGGAATACACCGGACGGACGCCCATTTTACCACTTTAGAAGCGTATATCTTTTAAACGATTGACTTGAGGAAAAAATGGTTTTAAGAACTCCAATGTAATTTTTAAAGACATGTCTATAGACACCACACACGTGTAGGTTTGATGAGAAAGTTCCATATAGGTATATGGGTTCCTTAATAATATTATTATTGTTTTTTTCTAAAAAATCAGAAAGCGTTTCATATACCTTATACATTTACCTCCCAAGTTTCAAATGTGTAGTCCTAATAGTTTTAGAATAAAATGGCTATGACATACGGACGGACGGACAGACAGACAGACAAACAGACAGACAGATGGACAGACAGAGAGACATGACGACACCATAAGGGTTCCGATTTTTGCCATTCGGCTACGGAAACCGAAAAAGTAGCCAAATTTTGGATGTATCTTTTTAACCGACTTCAAAAAAGGAGGAGGTTCTCAGTTCGTCTTGAACTTTTTTTTTATGTATTTTACCTCATAGCTAGGAGACGGCTGGACCGATTTGGAAAATTATTTTTTCGTTTGAACGGGTATACCTTCTAGTTGGTTCCATTGTTACGAAATCAGGATCTGATGATGGGATCCTGGAGAAATCGAAGGAACTCTTCAAATATTATAGGCACACCTATTACGTTTTGGATATTTTTTATAGTACCTTGTGCAGTTGCTCTCAAAAAGCATCATTTCGGGAAGTGGAACTGATGATGAAGACCACAGATGGCCACCGAAACTACTCAATAATAAGTATTTCGTGGATTGCGATTCGATTACTTGAATATGGATGTCAAGCACTTTATGCTCGTCACAATGCATAATGGTGATTTAGAGCTGATTTTGAAGTACCAGGAGAACTCCTCAAAAATTAACGGTTCTGCATCGGGAAAAGCAATATTTTTTTAAAAGGTGATAATTAGTTGACATTTTGGCTTTTGAAACTAGATAAATTACAAACCGACCCACTAAAAAGCGTGAAAAAAAAACTTTTCATCAAAAAATAAAACCGACTTCCACATCAAAACGCTACAAAGCCAAAAATAACTTTCATTTAGGAAGGCGGTGTCAAAAAAAAAATACAAAATCAATAACACCGACTATGACTAACTTTTGATATGGAAGTCGGTTTTATTTTTTGGTAAAATGTTTTTTTTTTCACACTAAAATTCACTATCATATTCTCTCATAATCAAATAGAATGTAAATAAATCGATTATATGTATTCAAGACTTTTAATTTAAACCATGGTCGTTCTCAATTCAATTACTTATTTGAAAACTTTACCTTATCTCTGAGTTCTTGGGGTCAAAATCGCTGCATATTCGCTGAAAAACATTTCAACTACCAGTCACACTCTATTATGCGTGGTATTATGGCACCGATCATACGGTTATAAACATAATTATTTATTTCATATAGAATGAATGATAATAATGTTTAATAAATTTTTATAATAATTTGTCAACTAGCTAAATTGCGGGACGTATGCAATTTGGAATTTGCGAGTCGCATCTTAGCTGTGGCGACGCATACTCACGTAAACTCACGTTGCGTTGCGGGAAGTGTTTTCTATTGTTTTAATTTTGTGACTAAAATATGAAAAAAATATGTGTAACTAAAAGCTCTTAAAAGTATCTCTATCACAATAATTACGCGTAACGTAGCGCCTCCGCGTCACATAAATTTTCCCATCTACGGTTAGTACAGGTACATATACATATATAATACTAGCTTTTGCCCGCGACTTCGTTCGCATGGGAGGGTTTTCCCATGTAAAATCCCGATCCCGTGGGAATTTCGGGATATAAAGTATCCTATGTGTTATTCCAGGATATAATTTCATTCAGATCCGTTCAGTAGTTTTTGCGTGAAAGAGTAACAAACATCCATCCATCCTCACAAACTTTCACATTTATAATATTAGTATTAGTAAGAAGATTTGCTGCCTATAATTTTCATCTTATGCATTTCGCTATTCCGCGAATTATTTACTGATTAAAACCTGCGATACTTTATAAAGGAGGTAGGTACGTCCATCATTTGTGCTAGAGTGCTTCTGATTAGCGAAAAGTGCGCTGTGAAAGCTGAAATCAAAACTGGAAAGGTTCTGAATAAATAAGAATTAAATTAGACATAGTTGGTAACTAAGTCTAATTTAATTTTTAAGTCCAATTTAAGCTGCGAATTAGTATTAAGCAAACACTATTATATTCTCTATGGTATTAAGTAACTACCTACTTAAAATTATTACGGACGGGGTGATGCTGTAAGTAATAAACTAGTACAACAATTTTATAATATCCTTGTAATTAAGGTTTTAATTTATTTTAATTCCATAGTAGCAAAAGTACCCATTTTTAGCACGGGAACCATATATGGTGTCTTCGTTATCCGTCCGTCTATATTTGAAAACCCTTTTACTCAGGAACCTGCAGCAATACATATCAAAATTAGGGTTTACAGTCTCTTACAACTGTAAAAAATCAATCCTGTAGGACAACGCAATCAAGAGATTTAAGCCTAGAAACCTATATTTTTCAAGAAGCAAGGTCTGTCAGCACGTACAAAGGAAAAAAATATAACTGTAAAGGAATATGGTATATCCGTAAGAATCTCTCACAGTCAAAACTACTAAATACATATAAACTTAATTATTATTTCCCCTATTATTATGTTAATTTTTTATGTACATAGTTAGGTTTAGTATATATGTATATATTATACTAGCTTCCGCCCGCGACTTCGTCCCCGTGGAAAAAAAAAGTCCCCCGATTTTGAAACATTCTTCATTACTGCTCCGCTCCTATTGGTGTTAGCGTGATGATATATAGCCTATAGCCTTCCTCGATAAATTGGCTATCTAACACTGAAAGAATTTTTCAAATCAGAACGGTAGTTCCTGAGATTAGCGCGTTCAAGCAAACAAACAAACAAACAAACTCTTCAGCTTTATAATATTAGTATAGATTAGGTTATTTATAGGTAACTTTAACTTTGCATATTGCTATACGAATAAATCCATGTGTAGATAAAAAAATATAAACTAGTAATTTGAAAAGTGTAAGTGTAAGTTTGTAAGAGAAGAACTCAGTAAAGCTGAAAAAAATCCAAAAACTTTATGGGATACAATAAAACGTATCACAAACCTTCCCAAAAAATCGAATTCTTCCACACAACTACTATCACATGCTGCCACTCCCACGGAGTCCTGCAACGCCATAAACAGTTTTTTTGTTGAAATAGGTAAGAATCTTGCCGATAAAATTACACCCAACCGCACATTTATTGAGCCAGTCACCTTAGAAACTAGTTCGCGTCCGTCTACATCATTTGTCCTCGAGGAAACGGATCCTGAGGAGATTAAATTGGTGATTAACTCTCTTAGAGTAAACGCAGCCACCGGATGGGATGGTATCTCACCTTCTATATTAAAAAGGTACTCGCCTATTTTGGCACCTGTATTAAGCTACATTTTTAACCTCTGCTTCCAGACTGCATTCTTTCCAACATCATTCAAGAAGGCGATCATTCATCCGATCTTCAAGAGTGGTGATAAAAAGTCCGTCAATAATTACCGTCCCATAGCGGTTCTTACCGCCTTATCAAAGGTCCTTGAACGATTAATCAATAAAAGATTAGTACACTATTTTGAAAAATTTAACCTTATCTCGCCCCAACAATTCGGCTTTAGGAGAAACAAAAGTACAACCGATGCGGTTCAAGAGCTAACGGGATTTATTGTGAGTAATCTTAACTCTCACAAGAAGGTGCTCACCATATTCCTTGACCTCGCTAAAGCCTTCGACACAATCCCGGTTTCAGCACTTCTAAACAAACTCGAAAAATTAGGTGTTAGAGGCACACAGTTACAGTTTTTTAGAAGCTATCTTACAAATCGGACACAAACGGTCAAGGTGGGTGAGCACACAAGCAGCGAGCTTCCAATTTGTTACGGTGTGCCCCAAGGCAGTATTCTTGGGCCTACCTTGTTTCTTGCTTTTATTAACGACCTTTGCAACTTACCTATCTTCAATGCTAAAATCGTGTCCTTCGCAGATGATACTGCCCTTACTTTTTCTGCAAATTCTTGGTTGGAATTGCAGAAGGTAGCGCAAGATGGCTTTAATTCCGCGTTCGACTGGCTTATTTCTCATACCCTTACATTAAATACTTCCAAGACAAAGCTTATAACCTTTTCCATATCGTCACGATCACAACCGAAAACTACAATCACTATAAAAGCTCATTCCTGTCACACACATGCTCAAATATCATTACCCTGTCAGTGTCCTCTTATAACTCCCGTTGACAATATAAAATATCTAGGCATAACTCTGGATAAGTTTCTTAACTTTAAAACGCATATTAATCTTCTTACAAGCCGGGTTAGGAAACTTATCTATATTTTTAAAAATCTACGATATGTGGCCAAGTTAACTGTAATACGCCGAGTCTATCATGCCCTTTGTCAATCTATCGTAACTTACTGTATTACCTGTTGGGGTGGCGCTGCAAAAACTACGATGAAGCCATTGGAAATAGCTCATAGAGCAATATTGAAAGTATCAACATTTAAACCTATACTTTACCCTACAACAACTCTCTACAAGGAATGGAATGTGCTTAACGTCAGACAACACTTTGTTTTGCAGACCATTCTTTTACAACACCGACAGACCCCTTTTACTAAAATCTCAAAACGACGACAGGACATTATATGTACCACTCCACCACCGAATTACAGCTTCACCAAAAGATTCTGTTATTACATTGGCCCGTATCTGTACAATAAGCTTAATGCAAGTTTACCAATCCATGCCTTGCCATATTCCAAATGCAAAACAACTGTTCGTTCGTTTCTTCTCTCCAAAACATATAGTGAGACTGAACAAATCTTACTAACACTGTCTTAAAAAGTCCTCTATTTCTAATCCACTGCAAACGAATTATTCGATGACACCAACATACCCAAACACATACACACGCATATATACACACTAACATACACGCACACACAAATCCGACTCACACATACCTCCTCACTTTCACACTCACACGACTCACTTACAATACTTAAAAAAAGATACATTAATTTTCTTTTATAAACTTCATCTTTGCTCACAATCTATTACTTAATAATACTGTATAACATAATCTTAGTAAATAATTTAATTTAATTTAATTTAATTTTGTAAAACACCAACCGGGGAGGCAAACTGTCTCTCCTTAATACAGGTTGCCCAGCAACCTAGCTAGGAGAACAGCTGGTCACCCAAAAAATTTGTCGATTTGTAATAGTAACAACATAAATTTTGCTAACATCATGTGCAAATACCATTTGATGAAATAAACAATTTTATTTTTTTTATTAATTTGAAAAGTAGTCAGCTTCTGTGTACCGATCCTGAGTAAACATTTTATTCTAATAAGATAAAAAACCATAAATACGTTTCAATACAGGTATGGATCGCGCCGTTGTAGCAAGGGATGCACGAGGATTGATCGTGCCAATTTTAAGGTGGTTTTAATGATTCCGTACCTCAAAAGGAAAAACGGAATCCTTACAGGATACAGGAGAAATTATATAAAACTTTCATGTAACTTATTCTGATTGCCGTCATCTGTATGACGGAAGGAAGGAAGATGATTCGACAGAAAACATTGAATCAGCTGTACCTTTTTATCCCCACCGAAGGTGTCTTGACGTTGTCATCATGGTGGGGCTTGCGTGTCTCAATGATCTTGGGGCTCTGCCGGCAGAGTTACTCATGCCGAAAAGGTCCAAGTGAGAGACCAGACCAAGAGAGGTACCGGGATGGAGTCACTCCTGATCGATCGATGAGAGTCGATTGACAGTAGACGTGACTACGCTGCTGCGGGTGCACCAAAGCGGTGAGTGTCTTTCCTCGAAGAGTAGTCTCTGGGGAAAGAACTTTTGGCGGGTTCGCTGTATCGGGTTGGCTGGACAGTGAACGGAGGCATGTTTAATGCCACCGCCGGGGCCGGGGGCTTGGGTTAAATCGCCTGGCCCAGAGGACCACCTCCAAGATAAAAAAACAACCTAATCTAAAGCTTTTGAGGCGCGGCAAAATGATGACTGGCTGGTGGGTGACCAGTTGTTAGCGCCTGCCCTGTAGAGCACCTGCTAGACTCTACAGTATGTAGGCTTACCTAGAGCAAGAGGCTCTGCCTAGGTGGACCCTTACTTTCTAATTACTCGTCAGAACAAAAATGAAACATGAAAAACAAAAACAACAATTAAGAATGAAATAGTAGGCTGAATGCGACATACACGGGGCCCGAGCAGGTGGAGGGTCTTGTCACTGAAGTAGCTATCACTCTAGTCCCTACAAAGGGGCTAATCGGCTCCGCCAGAAGGGAGGAAAGGCGTGTAATGGCGGAAAAGGAGGTATCAAATATGTCAAGATAGCCAGGGAAAGCCTGGCTATCTTGACGGACCGCCTTTCTCTCGGTTCGTATCTGTCGGCGGTGGTTCTCAACCGCTAAGTGCTGGCATGTTAAACGCCCGTTTAGAGGGGTTGGGGTCAAGCCTCCTCCCAGCGCAAGCTCTTCGACCTCCACTTCCAGCGGATAGACGCAGGCAAGAGGGAACGACGTTGCAGGCACAGTCTTCAAAGGCAACTGGGCCCGAAGAACACAGGTTTGGCCAAAACGACCACAACTGGGACCAAAAAACTAGTGGAGGTGGCCAAAAAAAACCATTCCTGGGGCTGAAACCTTAGCAGAAGACACCCGGCAGTCCGTAACTGGGTCTTCACGCCAGAAAGCAGCCGTGAAACTTACGGCTGATGTGCGCGTGGATGGGCTGGACGACTCTGTGACTCCCGAGGAGGTGGTGGCGGCCATTGCCCGAAGTGGTGAAAACCTGAAAATCTGCGGACGGGTGAAGTTCGTTACGACACAGGCGGACTTGGCACGATTTGGGTGCGGTGCTTGGTAGCGGTGGCGAAAAGCGGTGGGGATGCCGCCGTCCCCTTTAGCACGAGACCCGAGATGGTGGCGCGTTTTGTTCCACGCGTGCCCTTCTCAGTAGTAATAGGAGAGCAAAACACTGCCCTCCCCCCGCTTGAAGAGATAGGGTCCGCAGAGGCGGTCCGGCACTCGTCGGGGGCCACATTGAAGAATACTTATGTGTTTCCGTAGCCTCCAGCGCATGTGTACGAGGGAACACGGGGTGGTTTTAGTCAGTATGAGACTGACAGACCCCTTCGCCCGCACCAGATAGTTTGTGATGTTGATTAATTTTTCACGCAAAAACTACTGAACAGTTATGAATGAAATTTGGTATGTAAATAGTTGAAATCCTGAATTACGCATGAAAACCCTTCCACGTGAACGAAGACACGGGCAGAAGGTAGTTAATTTAGATAAACGTCATTAAGTGTGATATGAATTTAGCTGTTCATCACACGATGATTTTCTGTGGCAAATCGCATGTCGCTGAAATGTGTCCCGGTTGCATTTCACATGCCTTTATGAAATTGATTGGTCAAAACGGATTTTGGAGAATTAATTTTGCGAAAGCTAGGTACCTAATGAGAGGTCATCGAAATTTTGTCATGGATTACATGAAATCTATCCATTGCACTAATTAGTTTAGTTGATATTTATTATGATCAACTGGTTTCTGAACTAATGCACGGTAATGAGTCAATTACGTCATACAAAGAAGACTGGATAGAAAAGAAAGAATCTTACTAATATTATAAAAGCGAAAGTATGTGTGGATGGATGGATGTCTGTTACTCTTTCACACAAAAACTACTTAACGGATCTGAATTAAATTTGTTAAATAGATAGTTGACATCCTAGAATAACACTTTTTACTCCGGTATTCCCAAGGGATCGGGATTTACGTGGGAAACCCTCCCACGGGAACGAAGTCGCGGGCAGAAACTAGTGTATAATAAAAATAAAAACAGTTTATTTCTGACTGCGTTTTGTTTGTGTGGAATACACATGTGCAACGAAAAAATACGTATCATTGAGGTAATCAGAAAACTATGTCTTACCAAGATTACAACAGTCACGACGTTATCGATGCGCATGCGATGGTGCATGCGATGGTGCATGCGATGGTGCATGCGATGGTGCATGCGATGGTGGCTTCTCGATAGAATTATCGAGAAGCCACCATCATCATTATCACCTATTGAGATGAGGTTTGTTTTATTGGTTAAAATATTTATTTACTTGCAGCGCGTGGTTAAAGTGGTTGAGTAAAATATGTATAACCTTCGGATGATTCCCCCCCCTCTCATATGGTGTCACTGTGAACGGTCGTGTAAATTATAAATAAGTGAAAAAGTGACTATTCCTAGAAGATATAGATAAATTTGTGGCTTAATTGTAATCTTAAATAGTCCTTAAAAATCTATAGAGATACCGCGGCCCCGGAACGCAACGCTAACTGAAGGAACAAGGTGGGGTTTTAATCAGTAGAAGTCTGACACTCCCTTTCATTCAACCCAGAGCGGTAGGGGGGGGGGGTAGTCATTTTATCAACTAAGATAAAAAACAAAAGACACCGACTACCGAAATTAAAGTAATTTTTAACCCCCGATGGAAACAGAGGGGTGTTATAAGTTTATCGTGTGTACCTGTGTGTCTGTGTATCTGTCTGTGGCACCGTAGTTTCTGAGCGGGTGAACCGACTTCGATGCAGTTTTTTTTAGAAAGCAGGTTTTCTCGCAATGTTTTTTAGATAAGTTTTGTCAAAATCGGTTTAGCCATTTACTAGATATGGGGACTGAAAGCGGGGATGATAATTGAATATTGTTAAATATACGCAAGTGGTGTATCAATTGAAAGGGAACGATGCGTACTATATTACAAAAACTGTCCATTCCATGAAATTAGTCAAATTGACAAAAGCTAATGGTAGGTGAAAAGTTTAAAAAACTTAAAAACAAATTAAATTTAAAATTTAAAAAACCCCCTACGCAAAAATACATATAAGTGGTTTAAGAAACATCCCTATCCACATAAACCGAACCAATAAAATGCGAAAAAAGAAAACAATAAAAAAAACTGACTTCCAAAAAATACACTGCAAAGCGAAAAAATAAAATTATGCCCTACGCAAAAAATACTTTTACGTAGTTTAAGACATATACCATAAAAATAAAAAAATAAATCAAAATAGTCGCGGCGGAGTATCGCCAATTCAGAATCGAAGAGTCGAATCGAGAATTTTTGTTTTCACATTGCAGTGTATTTTTTTGAAGTCAGTTTTCATTTTTTCCTTTTTTTTACGCATTTTAGTTACAAAAGCCTAAATATCAACTTCTTATAACCTTTTGCAAAGTATTTGTCTTCCCGATAAAAGGCCGCTTTGAGGAGTTCTCCTGGTACTTCACCATCAGCTCCACTTCACAATATACATTGTGACGAACGTAAAGTTTTTCACAACCATATTCAAGTAATCTAATCGCAACCCATGAGATATTTCACCGACCGCCTGGAGCTTTTGGGCATGGAGTTGTCGTTAGACTTCAACTTCGGCTCAACCATCGAGTCCAGAGCTCAGACTCGAGAAAAAAAGCTGGGAATCCTGCACAAGGTGAGGCGGTACTTCACGCCTGGACAGCTTCTAAATCTGTATAAAGCACAAGTCCGTTCCTGCGTGGAATATTGCAGCCACTTGTGGGATGGCTCTGCAATATACCAATTTGCTGCACTGGACTCGATCGAGCACAAAGCCAAAAAGCTTATACTCGTAGGTGACGAGGCGCTAGTGGGCAAGCTTCATAGCCTGACTCTTCGGTGAAACGTTGCTTGCCTGTCGGTCTTCTACAGATTGTACTACGGGGAGTGTGCGCAGGAGCTCCATGACCTGATCCCTTTCACTACCGGACTACCAGACGTACTGCTGGGTACCATCCACACTTGTTTGATATACCATCTTGTCGCACCAAGTGCTTTTCTTCCACATTTATTGTACGTACAGCAAAGCTGTGGAACTCTCTGCCGACTTCTGTGTTCCCTGCCACTTATGACCTTTCAGCCTTTAAAGTAAGAGTGAATAGGTGTCTTCTGGGCTCACTCGTTCCATCGTAGTCCTCATGTATCGCTTACCATCAGGCGAGATTGAGGTCAAGAGTGCGCTCATCATGAATAAAAAAAATATATTGGTCTTCATCATCAGTTACACTTCACCAAATGGTGCTTTTCGTGAGCAACTGCACAAGATACTATGAAAAATACCCAAATCACTGGTGAGGTGTTTGAAGAGTTTCCTCGATTTCTCCAGGATTCCATTATCAGATCCTGACTTCATGACAATGGGACCAACTAGAAAGTATACCCTTTTAAACTAAGACATAATTTTCCAAATCGGTCCAGCCATCTTCGAGTAATCGGGGAACATACATAAAAAAAGATTACGATGAACTGACAACCTCCTCCTTTTTTTGAAGTCGGTGAAAAAAAGGGCAGATTGACTTAAATTCAACAAACTTGCAAGCAACTTCAATGAAACAAAAATAGTGATTACTTAGTACGCTTTATCAACGTCCGGTTTAGTACCCACGCCTCAAGCGTGTGTCATCCTCATCACGATATATATCCGATTTAGTTAAAAAAAAATCTTAAATAGATGGACAAGATCCGGCTAAACCGTTTTGCCATCGAATATCGATATTTGGACATCCTCTTGATTTTGGAAACCAGGTCAGTTACAATGATTAAGTAATCTTCATATAAGTCGACAGCAACATAAGCCGATTCTGTGTTAAAACGACCTTTCACTTTGACTATGGCGGACATCTGGGCTTGTAACTGCTTTCTAGCTACCTTCCATATCTTATCTGATTATGGTAAAGGTTAAGATTTTAGCCGTATCTACTCATATAAATGTGTATGTGCTGGTTTTTAGCGTGATATTTAAGAGTATTGTCATGTATGTATCTACTATAGGTACAGTAAATAAAATTGCAAAAATAAAAAATGTATCAATATGAAATGAAATGAAATATTTATTTTGTAAATTGGTTATAAATAACACTTTTACACGTCATGTTTTTTTGCGTGTTAAGTTTAGCTAGATGAGGCCGGTATTTCCTAACTGACTACTCTGAGAAGAAACACCGAAACAAACTCAGAGGTCATAGTCTCTTTTAAAGTCCAGACAATTTGTATTTGTATATGAGAAGCATGTAGGTTCATGTCTGTGGTATTCTTTTGAGGAAATAACCACGCAAATTTGAGCGGACCTGTCCAGACAGTGCAAGCATTTGTCAGTTATCGTGTAGCTCAACTTAGAACTTAAGGAGCTCAACAATTTGACGAACAATACCAAAGTAAGGACCTTTGGGTAGGCCACACAAGTACTCAAACTGCTTGACATCATTAAATAAATTATAGTGAAAGCAAAAACAATGAAGAAAGAATAACCTACATCGTCCTCACATTTACAATAATGAAATAATTATATATATATTAAAAAAAAACAACAATATAAAAAAAAAAACAACAAACAAAAACAAAAATTAATAGGTATATACAATACTTGAGAAAGCAAAATTTTAATTAATCAAAAATAAATCATCAATCATAATTTTAAAAAGAAATAAAAAAGGCACACGTATATCACTGGAGCATCTCATTCCCAAGCCTTCTTGTCCTCAATATAATCTTTAACACTGTAAAAAGCTTTCTGACATAGCTTACGTTTTATAAACAATTTGAATTTATGAATACTTAGTTCTTGAATATGGCTAGGAATTTTATTATAAAAACGTATACATTGGCATCTAAACGAACCACCTATTTTTTTCAACCTTGTTTTAGGAATGACATATTTGTCTTTGTTCCTTGTATTTACACTATGAATATCACTGTATTTTTTAAACAGATTAATATTTTTGTGTGCATACAAGAGATTCTCATAAATATACTGAGATGGCACAGTCATAATATTAATCTCTTTAAATTTGTCTCTTAAGGAGTGCTTAGGACTTAATTTATAAATTGCACGAATGGCCCTTTTTTGTAATACAAATATTGTGTGAATGTCGGCAGCATTTCCCCAAAGTAAAATGCCGTATGACATCACACTGTGAAAGTAACTAAAGTAGACTAAACGTGCTGTTTCGATATCAGTTAATCCACGTATTTTTCTAACGGCATATGCTGCAGAACTTAACTTTTTTGACAATTTATCTATATGGGGGCCCCACTGAAGCTTCGCATCCAAAGTTATGCCCAAGAATACTGTGGTATCTTCGGGTTTCAATATTTCGCCCTTTATTGATACACTAGTATTCACTTGTCTAACATGAGGTAACGTAAATTTTAGGCATTTGGTTTTTTTCTCATTAAGAAGAAGATTATTAACATTAAACCAGCTAACTACAGTCGCAAGGGCTCTGTTTACTTCTTCAGTAACCTGCTGTTGACGTTTAATTTTAAATAAAAGAGAAGTATCGTCAGCGAATAACACTATGTCATGATTTTTGATCAGGTACGGCAAATCATTTATATAAATAAGAAACAAAAAGGGACCTAAAATTGAGCCTTGGGGGACCCCCATCTTGACCACAGATCCCGGCGATCTTTTGCCGTTCACATCGACTCTCTGAATCCTTTCACTCAAGTATGAGGTTAAAAGATTCAGAGAGGAGTCCCGGAATCCGTAGTGGTGCAGTTTCCTGATTAATGTCTCATGGGGAACACAGTCAAACGCCTTAGACAAATCGCAAAAAATGCCCAACGCATCGCATTTATCTTCCCATGCATTATAAATGTGTCCTAAAAGTTCAACACCGGCATCAGTTGTTGAACGACCCTTTGTAAAACCAAATTGTTTATTATGTAGCAATTTGTGTTTATTAAAATATCTTTGCATCTGCATTAAAATAATTTTCTCAAAAATTTTACTGAAAGTGGGCAGTACAGAAATAGGTCTATAATTAGTAGGGTCAGATGTACTACCCGATTTAAATAGTGGGATTATTTTACTATATTTCATTAGATCAGGAAACTCACCGCAATCAATACAATTATTAAATATAACAGCTAATGTAGGAGCAATAATGTGTATAATTGACTTAGTAACTTCAACAGAATTACCCCACAGGTCTGCAGTCTTTTTAATATTCAAAGAATTAAAAGTTTTGATGATGTCATTAGAAGTAACATGTTGGAATTTAAACTGGGAACTACAAACTGGCACATTTTTTTTAAGTAATGTTTCTGCAGCAATGGGAGATGATTTTAGCGACTTGGTTGTCGATACGGGAATGTCAGTGAAAAAATTTTCAAATTCTGTGGCGACTTGCGAATCTAATGTTATTATATTATCATCAATAGTGAGGGTGTAATCAATATTTCGGTTGCAAGACCTTCCCGTTTCGCTTTTTATAATATCCCAAGTCGTTTTAATTACATTACTACTATTTTTAATTTTAGAACTCAAGTAGCGAGACTTGGCAATATAACAGACTTTTTTAAATAATTTAGAGTAGTTCTTAACATATAAATTAAATTCTACCGAGTTAGTGTAAGTCCGCTCTTCATAGAGTTCATAAAGCCGATTTCTACTTTTATAAATACCAGTGGTGGCCCAGTCACTGAAAGAAGTGTTACTATTTACTGAAGCAATTTTGGGAATAAATGTGTTATCGAATTGTTGGCAATATATTTTGAAAAAATCATTATAATGTTTATTAGGGTCCTCATTAGTTAACAAACAGGGCATTTTATTTAAGAGTTTAGTTTTGAATGCTTCCAGGCGATATTTAGTTTTTGGATTTACAGTGATATTCTTTTTTAACATTTTATTGACTTTTTTTGGTAAAGTAATTAATTGCCCACAATGATCAGAGTCTATTAAATTAATTATTTTTTTGTGAGTCGGTACAACATCCGTAAAAATATTATCTAAGCAAGTGGCACTAGTAGGAGTTATTCTAGTGGGCTCCATAAATAGGTTTACAAGATTGTATGATTGGAATAAACTAATAATGTTAGTGCTCAAACCAGAATTTTCTAATAAATTAACATTAAAATCACCACAAACAATGACATATTTACTCGAGTTACAGATTTTATGCAAAACTTCATCCATTACTTTTTCAAAGCAATCGTACAATCCTGAAGGTGGTCTGTACACACTTAATATAATAAACTGCTCCAATTCAATACAGGCTATTTCAATAGATCGTTCAACAGAGAGGCTCACAATATCCATTCGGTTCTTGAATTTAAGATTATTACTTATTAATATTAAAGAGCCACCATGTATAGCATTCACTCTGCTGAAAGAACTACCAACCTGGTAATTATTATAATTGAAAATAAATTGATGGCTTTGAAGCCAATGTTCAGTTAGGCAAAGAATATCAATATTGTTAAAATTAAGAAAAAACTCTACTTCTAAATCTTTGTTTAAAAATCCTTGAATATTTTGATGTACCAGGTTAATAGTATTTATTGATTTTAAAACTATATTTGTGTCCTCTTTGCAGTTTAAAAGTTCATTACTGCTAGAGATTCCCTCTGTTGTCAAAATTTCTAATTTAAATTCTCCGTAGTAAAATTGTTTGCAACCAAGCAATTGGTTGAGTTATGTAAACTGTCAATGCAATAATTAATTTCAGTATTATTAGATACCCTAGATAATACTGAATATTCACTTAACCTAGGATCAGTAAAATTATCAATAAATGAGTGTATATTGTACGCTAACAAAGTAGCCAATAAATGTCGACTTTTTTTGGGAAGATACATATATTCCCGAATCAAAACAAAATCTCTAACAAAATTGTTAGTATCAAAATACAATAAATGGTCACTATGACGGCATACTAACATATGCATCAAATTATTAAGTCTAAAAATATATTCATTTTCTATACATGTCAAATTATTAGAATAAGGCAATGCACATAACATTAATTTGCCTAATTTTAATTTAAGGAGGGTGCCAATACCATTAACAATGTCCTGTTTTGTCACATTAAGGCTGTTTCCAAATAAAAGAATGACTGTAGTCTGCTCATTCAAATTTGATTGTGTAATTTTATGAATAAGCTCAGTGAAATGCAGGTTATGGTAACAATGACTTACTATAGTATGATCACAATAATTATTTAATAGTGAGCCAAAACCTGTGCCTAATCTATCTGAATAAACTAAAATGTTACTTTGAGCTGGGCTTGTGGTTTCCAAAGTATGAGGTAAAATGTGTGAGGATGCAGGAATAATCTGTGGTAACATGATGGCCGGGTGATTTGAAGCACAACTACAGGTGAGGTCATTAGTCAATGACTCATACCTCTCTGCGTTGTGCTTAACCAAGTCCACCAGGTCACAGGCCTCCTGCATGCGCTCATTTAACATTTTTTGGCTAGACTCATACTTACAAAAAATATCCCTTAGTGTATTTTCCCTACTCAATAATTCCTTCTGAAGGTTATTTATGTCAATATCATACATTTTTCTTTGACTATCCAGCATGCAACTACATTCCTTTAATTGGTTGTTTAGGATAACACGCTGCTTTCTAAGTTCAATGTTATATTTATACACACTTCTTGATTTTAAAAGTTTCTTGTACTTTTTAATGTTTCTATTAATTTTAATATACTTCCTTATTTTGTTGTGACTACCTAAAACAGGACAGTTTGTTAATGTATCGTCCCCAGTTAAGTCTATAGTACAGGTGGGCTTCTTACATTCTAGTCCGGATCCACTACCCACCAGCTCGTCGAAAAGGCTGTTTGTGTTGGCCAATTGTTCACTGGCTCTCAAGGTTTCTATATTAGATATTGTGCTATGAGCCTTGTATAATTCCGCTTCAAGTCCTGATATACGTTTCAGTGCCTGATCATGTGTGTCACTGCATTCCTGAAATTCAGACATTAGATTGCGGAGATGGTGATGCTGGTCCAGTATGTCCATGTGCTGGGTGTGAAGTTCCACGAGCTGTCTCTTCAGTTCTGTGTTTTTGTTGACTAACTTCCTGACTTCCACCTCGCTTTCTTCTCTTTCTTGCAGCAGGTCACTGCAGGTCTTCTTTGAGACCTCAAGCTCCTTTAGTGCAGCAATCAGTTTGATATTCATGTCATGTACAGTAGCTCCGCGGGTCATCATATTGAAAAAGTTGACCAAACCGCTCCTGGAATGTGACAAGAATCAACTGAGTATTTTGGGGATATACTAAGGAAGTTTAGAACAGTAGATGTTAGAAGGAAAACAACTAAGGATTGAAATTAAATGAAAAACCAAAAGAATAACAGACAATTTTTTTTTTTTTTTTTTAAAGTAGGTACAATGAATTAGAAAGTAGGTAGCAGAAAAAAGAGAAAATTATACTACTATTAACTTCTTATTTATGTTTATTTATTACATGTATACTATATAACTAACACATTACTTATTGGTTTTCTAAGAAAGTCATTTGCTTAGACAAAGTTATTGGTCTAGCTTAAATAATAAATAGTATGTAATGTTATACATGGGTTTCTTGCTTTTACAATAGACAAAGTTACTGGTTTAAATGAAGTTAATAGATGATTAATGAGAATATAATAGTGAGAATGTAACAGTAATAATGTATAGTAAATATGCAGTGTAACTTTTGTCTGGGGCGGATGTTTTCGTCATCGATTTTGCTTCCACAGTTTGTCAAGCAAAAGGAGACATAAACGGTGCCAATGTGTGCTGGACGTAGCTCAGATATCTGAGCAGTATTTAAAGGTGTTGAGAAGTGTATATAGGTAATAATAATATGAAAAAATATACTCCCCGGGTTTGGTGATTTCAAATCCAAACTGACAGCCGGTCCACGTACAAAAGTTATTGTTTTATGGATTTTTGAAGTTTTTTCAACAAAAACACGGCAAAAACACTGACTGAGTCACTTTATACATTTAATCTAAGATAAATAACACATCTAAAACTAGTTACTACACAATTAAAGAATATTTATTAAAAATTTAACTAAGAGACCGTTTTTTCACGACCTGTCACCAGTGTTGCCAGCACGGACCCCCCCCGGATGTTAATTGATTAGTAGGTAATTGTTATGGTCCGAGAGAGAAATGCTACTACAATTTTAAAATAATATTGATGTAACACGAGCGTGGTTTTATCTGTACTTGGGTTTTAGTATCTAAGCTTAATAGGTACTAGGTACAGGTTAGGAAAATGCTAAAATGTGACCATGTTACCATTTTACAAGAAATGAAATAAAGTGTAAAATTAATAGCATTTTGGTAGTCTAATAATGTAGGACAATAAAAACCTTCTGAAACACAACTCCGCAAAATTTGAGCTGGTTTTTTTTTCAATATCTGCTTTCTGGCTCAATATTCGATGTCGAGGCATCGAAGGTTTTTTATTTGTTGTCATCAAAGGAAAAAAAATGGTGCCGTCAGATTCGGCGAGCAACACGATATACTATACTATACAAGCTGTAACAAAAATCAGCGTTCTTCTGGAGTATCGCTCCATTGTTCGTTTTAAAGAAATTGTATAAGTCGCTGTAACGCAAAGGAGAATGATATAAGACACAATTTAAGAAAGTCATAGCCCCCAGCCTGTACTAGAACCTCTGGGGTTGCGGGAATGTTCTAACGCAGTCCGTCCGCAGTCCCGGACCACAAGGGCTACTGAAGGAACAGGGTGGTGGGTGGGTGGAAGTCTGATACTCCCTTCCGCTTCACCGAGAGTGGGAGAAGTCATTTGATGATTTTTCCACCGATAAAAAAGATAAAAATAAAATAAAAATTAAAATAAAAATAAAATAAAAATTTAAGAAAACTTCCTCTTGCTTTTTTTTTTTATTGAAAATAGGTTCGCGTTTGCTTGAATCTGTGGGTAGGTATTAAAGTTTGTTACATGACTAAATAGTAATCATGCCGGCCGAAATACTCAACCATTGTTAACAACACCACAATCTTAGTTCAGAACATAAATGTAATTAACCTGCAAATACACTTATTAAAACAATAGTGGCTTTGTTTATATAATGACACAAACGAGTTTTGTTGAATAATCTTTCAGCCATTAGCATCTGGCCTTTTTATGTGAGATAAGATGTAATAATTTTATGAATGAATAATGTGCGAAGGTTAGATATGAATGTGCAAAATTTTAAACAATAGATTTTGCATGCGAATTCCTGTGTCCTATCTGGTAAAAGGAATCTAAGACCTTTAGCTCTTAGATACCCTATTATCTATATTAATATTATAAAGCGGAAAAGTTTGTTTGTTTGCTTGAACGCGCTAATCTTTGAAAGTACTGGGTGGATTTGGATGCAATTTGGTATGGAAGTAGCTTGAAGCTTGAGGAAGGTTATAGGCTACTTTTTACGCGACTGCAAAAAAGGAGAGTTATGTTTTTACCGTGATAGAATCCACGGGAGCGAAGCCCCGCGTGAGTACTAGTTATATATATACCTTAATAACTTTAGCTAGGCAGCATAGGTATCGGAAGTTAGTAACCCGTATTTAGATACCCGTGGGCCAACAGTGCCTTGGATAGGGTAGTGTGGTACCTACCGTCCTACTTCTTTATGCAAGCACTATACGAGCGCACAAACTTGTGCACTATAGTATCTCCAGTACGTCGATTCTGTAAAATTCGAACAACAACTCTCATCTCACATAGCTATTCACTGTCACTTCGCTTATGATTCAAAGTGACCTTGGTTATGCATTCTGTAAACAGCGTCGAAGTGACGGAGGAAATTACCTTACCGAATGCCACTTCTCACGTCATCTCATACTTTATCTGTCAAAATGTTTTGTTCAACTCGCTGACACGCTCGCAAGGGTAGCGCTAGTGTAAATTCGAATTAACAACCGAGTTTTTAGAATGCCAATCTATAAACTCACAGCGGATTCAGATTCGAAGTTTAGAATGAGGTCTTACAGAATAACACAGCTGCGCAGATAGCCAATCTCCGCTGAGATTGGGCACCGTGGCTGAAATTGTTCAGGAGGACTATCGGTTGTGGGAATATTCTAACGAGATTTTGCGGAACGAAGGGGCAACTGAAGAAACAAGATGGGGATTTTAGTCAGTAGAAGTCTGACACTTCCTTCCGCTCCACGTACATGGTTCATTTCTCACTGTGTTTTACCACCTTTATTTCTATTGTACCTACATTCGTGCAAATAAATGATTGATTGTTGCACTCAGAGCGAGAGGAGCCATTTGATAATAATCCCACCAAAAAAATAGAAAAGGATGAAAAACTCATTTAATCCAGGAGTAAAACTTGTCAATATGCCACTGGCGGAAACCTTTTGCTTTACGATTCTAGTACCTGCCCGCTCCTATGCTTTGCGTCTTAACAGATTACAGACATTGGATGAGCTGACGTCATTGAACTACAAGTTAAGCTTCAGTTGAGCTTTAGTACGGATTCAGATCTAGTCACATTGAGGTGCAGTGATTGGGATCAATTTGTCAATTGCACGCTGAGAGAGGTATCTAATTAATTTATTTCTCGGCGTACAAAAATAGTTTAGAGAGATGCCGACAATGTGTGTCAACATTTTGAGGGTTCCGTACCCATAGGGTAAAAAAGGGTCCCATTACTAAGGTTGTCTGTCTGTCCGTCTGTCACCAGGCTGTATCTTATGAACTGTGATAGCTAGACAGTTGAAATTTTCACAGATGATGTATTTCTGTTGCCGCTATAACAACATCTTTTTTACTGGAACAGAGGGCGCTATTGAACATAAACAAACATCAGCTCCGCGTTATAAACGATTTTAAAAATAGTTTAAGTGACAATTTGGTTTAAAAAGTGATTAAAATAGTGTCTAACTGGACCCTGCAGTGATAAAAGTTGTAGTACAAACATTCTACAAAACAATTACAAAGAAAATAAGTGTTAAAAGTTTTCAACGAACCAATTTCAAATTTCGCAACGTTTTCTATCGGCTACATTTCTTGCTGAAGATAGAACTTAAAAGTCAACAGAACTACTTGAGACCACCCTATAACCCTAAGAGACAATTATATAAACTAGTGTCAAATCAAATCACTGCATAACAAACTCAGATATAAGTGTACAGAAACAGTTTTTAAAATCAATGTGTTTGTGGGTGCCAAACGTCTAGTGACTTGCCGAAGTGAAGGGCATTGACCGCTCGCTTGTCAAGGTTGCGCGCTGCACGTCACAAGTTTTACTTTAACCAACGAATTACTTATTTTGATTTCAAGTACCATGACACCGTGGCAAAGTCTGTATAGCCCATAGTCATGTTGACGTGCTGACCCGAGTTCGCAACCCGCGAACTTGGTAAGTTTGCTTTTTGTCTTTTAGCTATTTGGTCAGCTTTTTGCCGCTTTCTGAAACTTTTTAATATTATTTTATTGTGCCTACTGGGAATTCGTTCGCCACAACTACAAACTGCCCAACACTCTTTGATTGCTTGTAAGTGTAAAAGCCAAGATTAATTGATAATTGATAAATGTAATCAAAACTACCAAGACAGAAACCAGTTCAGGCAGTTTACTATTGAACGAATAGAGCGCTGGACGAGAATAGTATAACTTCGTTTTATATAACTCGGCTAAAAGTCACTACAAGATGGCAGCACTAGTAACATGCCATAAATGTAAGAAACTAGTAAATGTAAAAAATACTGCTTTGTGTTCGGCCTGTGATAATAGGTATGAATTGGAATGCGATGGTTACCCAGAACATACGTATCGCCTCAAGGACGCGGAAGCAAAGAAAAAGTGGAGATGTAAAGCCTGCATCAGACTTAAAAAATACGCTAGTACCGACTGCACATCCAGTATTACTGTAAGGAAAAAACCTACTTCTGCAAAAACACCTTCACCAACAGAAAAACTAATAAAGTCTAAGGATGTAGTACTAGATGAAGCGTTGAAACGTCGATCTTCGGTTCAAGATAATACTGACTTACTTGATTCACACATACTGGCTGAATGCGAAACGTCTATTGAATCTTATACACCCAATAAATTGTCAATGAGTGTTGACGGTACCGGTACTGTGTCTGACATAGTATTAGCCTCAGAAATGAAAGACATAATTTCTCAGCTCACATTAAAACTCGAGAGTACTGAAAATGAACTGGGAAATATATTGATAGAAAATACAGATCTACAGAAGCAAATATGTAAGTTAACTACAGAAAATAAAACTTTAAAATCTTTATGCCAGTCGCCCTCCTTATTTACAAGTCCGGGGACAAACTCTAAGAATAAGAGACAATCTCTGGCAAATCAACACAACATCATTTCTACACCATCCCTTTTAGCGTCATCCAGATTGCAAATCGTCACCAATGACTACGAAAATGTGTCCTACTTGGAACAAGAAATTGTTACCCTACAGCAGCAGTTAAAGGCTGCACAGCTTGAGATAGCGGCCCTCACGGACCGTATTGCACTATTAATGCAAAGTAATTACAATATCTGTGCACCTGTCATTCATCACGAACTGAAGCGGGATACTGCGGACGTAGCGAGAGCTCAGATATGTCCTATCGCAGACGGGCACAATATGATGGAAGAGAGAAGTGGAGAGAAAAAGTATGTTAGAAATAATAATTACTTTAGGAATGAAAAGGACAAGAAGCTTGTGATCCTCAGTACCAACTCAACCAGCAAAATTCTACCAATTGCTACCAGAATATTCGGCGATACTTTTCAAATATGCCATTACATAAAAACAAACTGTGGTATAGAACAATTAATATACGGATTGGAGGATAAACTAAGAGAATTAACCTTAAAGGATTACTGTGTCATCCAAATTGGAGACGAAGATTTCAAGACCTCATGCGACTACACTAGGCTGGTGAAACAAATACGGGATAAAGTAATGCCTATTAAGCATACAAATATAATACTGTGCGTACCTACTTTTAAAAATCACTATCATAAAGAGATGTATAACTGGAGAATAGAAGCATTTAATAATATAATTTATAATGACAATTTATCGCATAACTATATCTATTTAATTGATTCAAACTTAAACCTGACTTATGATTTCATGTCTTATAATAAACAGGGAAATGTTAATATTAGAGGTATATCTAGTATATTTGAACAAATTCAGCAACTTATATTTGAAATTGAAACATATTCTGAATATTCGAATCCTTCCTATGAGGAAGCTGAACAACACAGTCAGCTTTTTCGAGATTAGTACCGTGGCTGGTGGTTTGAACAATGCGGCTATATTGAAGGACAGTCACTCACACGTTACTATTTTTCACCAAAACTTATGCGGAATAAATAATAAGAAGGATGAACTCGAAGTGTATGTCACTGAATTACCTAACGCATTAAGCTTTATTTGTATTAGTGAACATTTTTTAAACAAAATAATGGTATCACAATTTGATTTTCCTAATTATATCGTAGGCTCTTGCAACACAAGGTTAAATAAAACAAGAGGTGGTACTTTAGTATTAACACATAAAAATAGGCAAGTTGAGGACTTGGACATTTGTAAAAAGCTGTATAAAACGGATAGCTTTGAGGTTTCTGGAGTAAGAGACGTTGAGACGAACTCATACATAATCTGTTGTTATAGAACACCCGTAAATAAAAACTTTGATGATTTTCTAGATAGATTGGAACAATTACTTCAGTACTTTATCAATAAAATATGCTTTATCTGTGGAGATTTTAATATTGACTTGTCAAAACAGGACAAAAAAAGAAGTTCTTTTACATCATTGTTGAAATGCTATAATTTTAGATATTTATTTGATTCAATTACATTTGTGCGAAATAACTCCGAATCGTGTATAGATAATATATTGACCAACACCTGTGATAGAAATATTGGCAGTACAGACATTGACCACAATCGATTAGCGGATGGACATGCAGCCCTCTTCTGTACTGCATATTTGGAAAAAGTTAGTACTACACAATGCGTTGGTTTTAAATTTATAGAGAGAAGATTATATAATGAGAAAAATAATAATGCTTTTAGACAGAAACTACTGGAACACGACTGGAATTTAGGTACAAACACGTTTATAAGAAAAATAAAAGAACTGCATTCTGGTACTTTTAAAAAGGCTAAAGTTAAAATCAACATTAAAAAATCTAGCCGATCTAAATGGTTAACGAAAGGAATAAAGACATCCAGCAAAATGAAGAGAATTCTGAATTTTATAAATAAAGCTAAGTGTGACAAATCTTTATTAAGTTATCGTGAACAGTATCTTAGAATTTATAAAAAAGTGATTAGGAACGCTAAAAAGAGGGAAGTAACTAATCAAATAAATAAAGCGGCTAACTCTAGTAAAGAAATATGGAAAATAGTCAACAAAACCCGAAAAAAAATTGATAATAATTTTGAAAATGACAACATAATACTTAAACATGATAATAAGATAATTTGTAACCCTATAGACATTGCTAACATTTTTGCAGAAAAGTTTGACAATGGTAAAGGTGTAAACACTAGTAATCCAGAACTGGCTAAGAAGCATTTAATTGAAAATACTGACAGAGTTGAAAAGTCTATGGCTTTTAATCCCGTCAGTCCGATAGAAATTTACAATATGGTAAAGGGTATGGATAGTAAAAAGTCATTTGGACACGATGAAATACCGCTGAGCGTAATCAAAGATAATATTGATATACTGGCACACCCAATATCTGAAATGATAAATAACTGCGTCAGTGAAGCCTTCTTTCCTGACCAATTTAAATTAGCCAGAGTTCTACCACTATTTAAGAAAGGTGCTAAAACAGATCCAGGCAATTACAGGCCTATTTCATTGTTACCGGTTCTATCCAAACTTTTTGAAAAAGTGATCAAATCCAGGCTTGTAAGCCATTTGAGTAGTCTAAAAGTAATAAACCGTAACCAGTTTGGATACCAAAAAAGTAAAGGGACACTAGATGCAATTGACTCGTTAGTTAATAACGTAGTAAATAAGCTGAGCAATAAATTAAAAGTTGCTGGCTTATTCCTAGACTTAAGTTCTGCGTTTGATACTGTAGAACATTGCATTTTAATAGATAAGTTAGAGCATTACGGTATAAGAGGAAATATTTTAAAACTTTTGAGTTCTTATTTGACCAATAGGAAACAGTACGTTGAAATAAAATCACTTCAGGAAGGTGTGGAAGAAATTCATAAATCGAAATTATTTACTATAACTAGAGGTGTTCCGCAGGGTTCGGTGCTGGGCCCCATATTCTTTATAATATTTCTGAACGATTTAATTGAATACATTAAAAACATTTTACCAGATGCTGACTTGATAATATTTGCTGACGATACGAGTGGTGTTATAGCTGCTGACAATATAGAGACCTTAAAATATAAGTTAAATGTATTAATAGCTGCTTGTGAAAGCTGGTTTTCTATAAATAATCTTAAATTAAATATAAGTAAGACAAAATGTATGATATTTAGATCTACAGTTAGGAACAAATATTTAGTTAATGTAGAATCATTAGGCAGGAAATTTGATATGGTAGAAAGTTTAAGATTTTTGGGGGTACAAATTGATAGTTTACTAAATTGGAAGCCAGAACTAGATTCAATTACGAATACAATAAGTAGTGCATGTTATGCAATCAGAACTCTCAGGGATATTTTGTCTACTGCCCAACTTCGTACTGTCTATTTTGCTCTTGTTGAATCTAAACTTAGATATAGCATTATGTTTTGGGGAAACAGCTATAAATGTAATGTTAAGGCAGCCTTTACTATACAAAAGCGAGCATTAAGAACCATACTTCGTTTAAATCAAACAGAATCATGTAAGGATCATTTTGTTAAACTTAGAATTTTAACGGTGCCGTGTCTTTATATTTTAGTTCTCCTAACTCATTTTAACAAATACTTAAACGAGTTTGAAACAGACGACGACAGAAAAAACAGAGTAGGTACTCGCAGAAAAGATCTTCCTACTATTCTGCAGGCAAAGCTTAACGTTGTCAAACACTCGTCACGTGTGCAGTCTGTCATTTTGTTCAACAAATTACCAGCAGAATTAAAGAATATTCAGAATGTGAACATGTTTAAAAATAAACTCAAGGCTTTGTTAATCAATAAAGCCTATTACAGCATTGACGAATATTGTAATGACAGAAAATCTTGTAACTAGTATAAAATTAAACTTAATTTAAATATGTATACCTATCTATCTTTTTTTATAATTTTTACTTTTTTTTTATTAAAATTTTGACATTAAATGTTTTTTGTAGCATTATCTTCTAGGGAATTTGTTTTGTTACCTATAATAATTGTTTATTATTTATTTGTGTGTACTTACTGTGTAAATATTTCAACACAAATGTATTTTTGTTATGAAATAAAGAACTTGAACTTGAACTTGAACAGAACAGACAGAAAAAAAAATTGGTGAAGTGCAAGTCAGACTCTCCCATGAAGGGTTACGTAGTAACTACGCCATATAACTTTGTTTTTCATAGTGTTTGTATAAATTACAAAGTTATATTTGCGGTTTTGGAAAATCTGCTGTATCTCTAAAACTGCTGACTCGATTACGTTCAAACCAATTTTGGTTGAAATTTTACATTAAGATCTACAGACATGTATTTCTTTTAGATTTTTCACTCCATTATTATAGAAGTTAGAGGGGGACACACACATTTTACCACTTTGGAAGCTTATATCTTTTAAACGATTGACTTTATGAAAAAGTGGTTTCAGAAACCATTATATCATTTTTAAAGACCTGTCTATAGATACCACACACGCATAGGTTTCATGAAAAAAAATATTTTCAGTTCTAGTTAGATGTACCCCATACATGGAACTAGAACTTTTAACCCCCCTTTATTTTAAATATTTTTCAATTTTTTTCTGAAAATCGGAAAGCGGTTCACATAATAAATCTACCTACTAAGTTTCACATGTATAATCTTAATAGTTTCGGAATAGTTTCGACATACGGACGGATGGACAGACAGACAGACAGACAGACGGACAGACATATCGAAACTATAAGGGTTCCGTTTTTTGCCATTCGGCTACGGAACCCTAAAAATAAATTAAATTAATATTTAAGGGGGGCTCCCATACAACAAATGTGATATTTTTTTTTGTTTTTTTTTTGTTTCTTATAGGCCGCTAGCTTCTGCCCGCGGCTTCGCCCGCGTAGTTTATATGAAACAAATCACATTTTTTTTTCTTTGTAAACAATATTTTTTGTTTTTCCTTTAGGTGCTAAAATCACTCAGGTTCCTCTGGGAGCTTACTCTAGAGCAGGCCACGTATAATTGGCCGTGTGAAAAGCAGATCTCCCTTAAGTCTACTACTGCTAAATTAAGAGTTTGACTTTGCGATCTACTTATGGCAAAGCAGACTTTCAGGGGAAACTGAACTCTTTGGAATTCGAAGGGGTAGTTGGATGATGTTAAAGGAATCCTCGGAATAAACACGGACTTCCTCGGGAAAAACCGGTCAATATAGTTGCCTTGATAACATTTCGTTGCAATGTTTTCACTCGTAACCTGGTGCCATTGCAGAATTTTGGTGGGTTTAAATTAAGCAGCAACATTACTAGGGTGGAAACTCTCAATGTTAATATGTGAGTTGGCTATTTTTTATTAATAAAGTACTAAATTAATTAATAAAGTATCACAGAAAATTCAACCCCCCATTTCACACTCTTAGGGGTGGAATTTCGAAAAACCCTTTCTTGGTGGATACTACTCTTCCCAAAGAATACACCCTTCAACATTCATGTCTTTAAGACCAGCGGTTTAGGCTGTGCGTTCATATATCAGTCAGTAAGTCAAGACTTTGAATTTTATATTGGGGGGTGATTTTGGAAAAACTGTGATCCCATAAAAAACAATACTTGTCAAAAACCCAAGTCTCGCAACTTAGTTGTTCTACCGTAAAAAGTTGTGAGATCCATGTAATACCAAGTCGGTTATTAATTTATTCAGTCCCTACTTAAGGGACCTTCTGTCTTAAGTTGTTACGTAATTATCTAACCTAACGACATCTTATAGTGACCATATCAATATTAAAAATCTTAACCGTTTTAAATAAATAGATTTACTCGGCCATCGCATGAAAACACAATATATCTCACAAGTAATACATATATAAATTAAATTGTTTATTGCGATTGCCAAGTCAATCTATTTATTTAAAACAGTAAAGATTTTTAATATTGATATGGTCACTATAAGATGTCGTTAGGTTAGATAATTACGTAACAACTTAAGACAGAAGGTCCCTTAAGTAGGGACTGAATAAATTAATAACCGACTTGGTATTACATGGATCTCACAACTTTTTACTGTAGAACAACTAAGTTGCGAGACTTGGGTTTTTGACAAGTATTGTTTTTTATGGGATCTCATTGCTTTTTGTAGAAAGTCCTACTTTTTTCCTTTCCGGTACCTTCTACTTCTTGTATATCAACAACGAGTTTTCTTAAAGCCCTCTCTCTGTCTTATGAGCTGTTCTTATTTTTGTAGATAGCCTTCCTTTTTTTATTTTCCGGTACTACTTCTTGAACTTCAGCTAAAGTTTTTTTCAAAGCCCACTCCCTGTCTCTATGGGTTTTTTTCGGAGGCTTTGATACGCACATATGGATACGCACGTACGTCTTTTGCATTAGTTAGTAATAATTAATACCGCACTCGTCAAACGTCTCGGTCAAAGTTAATCCATAAGTAAGTAATTATGCAATTTCGGGCAATTTACTCTACTTAATACTCCCCATTACTCTTAATACTTCTTGCTTTTTTATTCCGTTGACCATTTAACAAGTTACCTTTGAGCATAATTATTATATCTAGGTACCTATCTACACTGGAAGACACGGTGGAGCATATGGTCGAAGTGTGCCCTGCATGGGTGGAGCACCGTCGTATCCTCATAGAGGCGATCGGCGGCGGCGACATCTCGCGCCCTGCTCTGGTTTAGACCATGGTGCGAAGCGAGAGGGAATGGGATGCAGTCACCTCCTGCTGCGAAGCAGTCATGCTAGCGATGGAGGAGGCCTAATGTGCGAGGGAGAGGCAACTCCCTTCCTCACGCCCCAGCCTCCGGGGGAGACGCCCCGGGCGTCGTGAATCGCGAGTAGATTTCGGGCCACCGTAGGCTCGGGCCTGCGGATGGCGAGCAGGGGTCACTCACCGTCCGGTAAGGACCAGGCCCGGGTCGGCGGCGCGTTGTGTTCCACGCGCGCCTCAAAAAGCTGTTAATACCAGTGACGGGGCCTCATAGGGCCATTGCCTGTCGGGGTTTATGGGAAAGTTCCATCGAGATACCGCGGCCCCGGAACTTTAGGGCTTACGAAGGAACAGGGTGGGTTTTCAGTCAGTAGAATTCTGATACACCCGAGCGGAAGAAGTCATTCGATGATAATTTCCACCAAAAAAAAAAGTACCCATCTACATCTATTGTTTCATTATATTATACAGGTACACTGATTAATTAACTGCAAATGTAACTTTGTAATCCTATATATTTATATGGGATTACAAAGTTATTTATGCAGTTGATGTATCTAGAAAACTGGAACGAAATTGAAAAATATTATAGTTTTTCCTTGATTCATATACTAAACACCAATTGTATTCTAAATTTGAAGCTTCTATGTCTGCTAGAAGTGCTTTAGACTTTTGATGATCGGTCAGTCAGTGAGTGACAAAATTTACAAAAGTAACGAACTTTGACTCGTTATAATTCTTAAACTACTGGTTCAAATTGAATGAAATTTGAAATATACCCTGTTTATACAATGCCTGTTTGGTTACTGAAAATTCAGGCTTCTAGTTTTATCCACAATGAAGTTATAGGGGGTCGAAAATGGCCTGAGTTGCTTCGAGAAAAGAATGGTATACGGCCGTGCCGCTTTTTTGCTCGACTTGGCGGGGGCACTGCCATGCCCCCAGATACACGTTTCTCATAATTTTAACTAAAGATAATATATGTATGTATACAAATGTTCAAGTCAATCGACCCAGAGAATAAAAAGTTTCACAGGAAATTCAACCTCCCATTTCACTCTCTTAGGGGTGGAACTTCGAAAAACCCTTTCTTAGTGGATACCTACTCTTCACAAATTTCATGTCTCTAGGACCAGCGGTTTGGACTGTGCGTTGATATATCAGTCAGTCAGTCAGGACTTTGAATTTTATATGTATAGATGGTATTTTTATCGACAATGGTACGGAGCCCTTCGTGCGCGAGTCCTACTCACACTTGCCCATTTTTTTTAACTGTGTCTTATATCGTTATCTGATTAGAAAGACCGGTCACCGCTGTTATAACTTAGTGATTTAAAATACTGATTGTGCATTATGTAAAGATCACAGAAATTTTAAATCCCCGACTAAGAAGTTGGTTTGGATAATTTTGACGCGTGTATCTTCATCGGTGTGTCTTTGACATCGTAGCTCTTAATCGTATTTTGATTTAATTTTAAAGACATAATTCAATTGGTTGTGATTAATTAAAATAGGTACTTTAAAAGCCCTTCTTAATGTTTTCAGGTAAATTCTGCGCACTATAGTTGATATACCTAATTATGTTGTGAAATTCTAAGCCATTAGTAAAGGCGTGGTGTGTAGGTATACTGTGCCGTATATCCATTATTTAATAGGAAATCCTACTACTACTTAATCAGACTTTGTCTCTATTTTTATCGTTGTTTGTTCTATTTACGTTGATAACCACTTCCAGCATTCCATTTTCCGAGTATTAGCTTCTTCGGCCCGGTACCTACTAAGTTTGTCATCAAGGTTCGCTAATTTAATCCTTTATTAAATGTACGCTCTCAATTGCTGGGCTGGCGGGGAGTGACCACTTCTCTGCAGAGAAGAGACTCCTTTTGAGTGTAACCGCTCTACTACAAATTGTATAAACTTTTAAGCATAGCATCTTAAATATCAAACAGACTGACAGGACCCGCAATGTCGTTACAGGCTCCAGGACAAGTATTAACAACGTTGCTGATAAGTCTGCAAGGCTGGAGTGGGGTTGGGCGGGACACATCTATAGGATGCATGAGGACACATCGGCCAGTATTGTCATGCGGTGGGTGTCTGAAGACGGACGTCGTAACCAAAGTCTGGAAGTCCATCTGGAAAGATTTGGGGGGCCAATAATAATAATTCAGGCTATTACGTTCCCACTACTGGGACACATGCCTCCTCTCTCTGAGAGGAAATGGGCCATAAGCCATAATTTAAAAAGCCGCACCAAGCTTGTCACAGCCGTAAACAACCTGCAACGCATGCAAGGGCTGGCCTGCGTGGCGATAACGGGCTGCACGAGAACTACCCCGACAGCAGCTGTGGAGGCTATGCTGGGGCTCCCGCCGCTCCATCTGTTCATACGACAGGAAGCGACGATGGCAGCAGTGCGTCTTAAAATACTGGACCTCTGGGGTAAGAGTGAAACACAGCACACTGCTCTGCTTGAGGAACTCAACAACGAGCTCCCCATAACGAAGGCAGTTAATGACCGGGTGCCCAAACAAATCGTCTTTGACAAAAAATACAGAATCCAACTGTACGAGGATCACCGCTGCGAGGGGCTATGTCCCTCTGAGGTGCGTGTCTTTACTGATGGTTCCAAAACAGGTACTGGTACGGGTGCAGGAGTCTTTTCGGAGAATCTCAACATTAGTATAGCCAGACTTTGGGGGTCTACAACACAGTGTTTCAGGCCGAATGCCTGGGAATCTCACTGGCAGCTTCGGCCATCATAAACAGGGAAGTTGAGCACCACTCAATACGTATACTTTCGGACAGCATGGCAGTCCTGCAAGCACTGAACAGCCACACAGTTAACTCCGGGCTGATCTTGGAGTGTCACAATCTCCTTAACCAGTTTGGTAGACACAACAATATAACCATTCAATGGATCAAAGGACACAGCGGCACCCGAGGCAATGATGCAGCGGACGAACTCGCTAGAAGGGCTTCGAGTATGGTGATTATGGGACCCGAACCCATTGCACCACTCCCTTTCGATTATCTGCGTCACCTGATAAGGAAACGCACCAGAGACCTACACCACAAACTATGGGAGGACCATGGTGAGTGCAGGCAGGCCAAAGAGGCTCTCCCGACCCTTGATGGCCGCTTGTCGAAACAGGTCCTTAGACTATCTAAACCGCAATTGCGGCTGGTGACAGCCGCCGTTACTGGTCATGGATCATTTAATAAACACCTCTATCTAATAGGAGTCACAGACAGCCCACTCTGCAGAGCCTGCATGGAGGAGGACGAAACAGCAGCACACCTGCTACTGAGCTGCCCTGTAGTCGCGGACTACAGGACTAAATACTTCGGCAACCCAGGTACCCTCCGAGAAATGGTAAGCAAAACAAGGGCGTTGCTCGCCTTCCTGGAGGAACTGGCATGGATTGAGTGAAGAGAAATCTTACCCTTACGCAAAATACGCGCATGGTCGTGGAGTTGCGGATACCTGCCCGACATACATACATACATACATATAACCTAGGACATGCCACACGATGTTTCCCTTCACCGATTTGAGAGCAGTGGTGATGAAATAAATTACTCAAAGTAATGTGCTTGATAGCGTTCGAACCCAGGACCTGCAACTCGCAAGCCGAGCCCGTTACCACTGGGCCACCACTGCTCACACAACATAGGCTAACAAAAAAATAAATTTTGCTTCGCTCGAGAGTTTTAGTGTAACTTTTATTTAAGCGAATCTGGACGCACCATTGCACTGATAGCGCTTCCCGGTAGCGTGGTATGATTGCATTATATTCGGATGACCCGTTACGTAGTTGAAATCAAACCTCAAGCCTGTATAAGTATGATAACGCTTAATGTACAGACGCCAGCACATCAAGCTACAACAATCTGTCAAATTTCTTTAATAGATTTTCAACTTTATTGTTAAAAAAATTAGGTTCAAGGTTGATTGGGAAAATTTGACAGTTTCGGGTAGCTTCATGTGCTGGCGTCTGTACCATCTATACACTTGGAGGAGCTCCAGACTTAATGATAACAGCCGCAGGAGTGGATCTTCAAGGTTACGTTACATTCGTCGAGGTCGGTCAGCGGATGAGTGCCATATGCTTCGTGCAGTGAAAGCGTTAAGTCCTTGGTCCTGGCTGTCAATTGCATAACATCGACAGTCGTTATTGGTTGTCAGAAGCCAGAAAATCTGACACCAGTCTTTCCAAGGAGTATTGTGTTAACCAGTTTCTGGGTTGTGGAGGTCAGATAGGCAGACACTATACGTATAATACCTACTGTTACACCCACGCCGAAAGCCGACCGATGTGTGGATTACGGCCTATTTCCACGGAGGAGGTCTGTGTCCGGTGGTCAGTGCGAATGTTGTATAAGACTGCGTTTCCACCAGAGATGTGCGATGGAAATGTATTGTGCGAGGATGTCTAGCTGTGCTGTGAAAATGTGTGGGCGTTTCCACCAAAGCTGTGCGATGAAAATGTGCCTACGAGGATGTGTAGCGGAGCTGTGAAAATGCGCATTCCTCGCACACATCCCTCGCTTGTTTTGTATGCGCAAAAATCTAGCTCCGCTGAGCCGTTTCCACCAGAGCTGTGCTGACCGAGGTAAGGTAAATGAAGCGATTCTATTGGTTCTTTACAAACACATCCCTCGCTACGCATCCTCGCACATCTCTGGTGGAAACGCAGCCTTATGCTGATTATGTATGTATACATACCTCCTCCTAACAAAACCTCGTTCTGCAACAGTATAATCTAATTTAACTTATGAAATTATGCATATTACGATACAGTATGCTAGTATGCATCCATGGTTCACCTTCAGACTAGACCTCAAGTTTTATAAGTAAAACCAGAATATGTTTAATAATACATAACATTTATTTCATTGGTTTCGCAAAACTAACATCTAAGGACATAAAAATAAACCTTAACAATAATTATCTAATCAACAACAAAACACATAGCATCAGTGGGTTGGTGCAGACAACAAGCTCTCCCTATCGCTACGATAAAGGGCAGCAACATCACACGGACACTTTAAAGCTTACATACTATAAATAACGACATCAACATTTGATCAATTTATTCCTACTCTGAATTTTATGTGATTTTTTAAACAGGCCTAGAAACAATCGCATCGCTGACTTAGTTTTCGCATGGCAATCCAAAATGTTAAACAAATATCATTACCCAATGAGAAGCCATGATGTGACTGTTCCTGTGCTGGCGCGGTTTCCTCTTAGCGCCGCCTGCTCAGTCTTCACTTTCATATGGCATTGTAACGCTTTCCAGACAAGCACTTTTATCCGACTGCCGGATATGTCTTAAGTAAACATCTACACAAAAAGCTTCTAATTTGGTTAACTAAGTATAATAATTTATTCGGGGAAAAGCCATGACTTCGCTGTTTGCTTTGGTTCTTCTTTTTGCGGCTCCTGTTTCTGCGGAGCTACTTTGACTGATACTTTCTGACTTCCAGCGGTGTTATTTTCGGTGATGTCGCTCCTATCCCAGCCGTGTGACTCGTGGTGGTACTCGTGATGATCAGGTGAAGGGAACCATTCAGATATCCATACGGGCCTCCATATTTTCTTTACACCTGGAACCCAGATCTCCTTCCAACCTGGCACCCAGATTTGCTTCCAAGCCTCCTTCCATTCCAATTTCTTGTCGGGCACCCAAATCAATTTCTTGGAAGGCTTCCAGATCTGCTGCCAAGCTTCTTTCCAGACCAACTTCTTGTCATCGATCCATATTTGTTTCTTGTCAGTTTTCCAGATTTGCTTCCACTCATCCTTCCAGACCAACTTCTTGTCAGGAATCCAGATTTGCTTTTTAGCCGGCTTCCAATATTTCTTCCAAATGGGCTTCCAAACTAACTTTTTCTTCCACAGATCGTGCGATGTGTATTCCCACCCGTCATGATCCTTGCCTAAGTACTTTTCACCGGGGATGCCAACTTTAACCCATTCGGGAATCCAAACTTTTTTCCATGCAGGGACCTGTATTTCTTTCCAACCTGGTACGACAATGTCCTTGTAAACTGGAACTGTAATTTTCTTCCAGTCAGGAACTTTAATATCTTTCCAAGCAGGAACCTTGATTGGTTTCCATTCTGGTTTGTAGATTTTTTTCCAGTCCGGCACTTTAATTTCCTTCCACACGGCACGTTTTGTGGATTTCCACACGGGCTTCCATATCTTTTTCCAGGATGGATTCCAGATTTGTTTCTTGGCTGGCTTCCAAATTTTCTTCCAGCCTGGTTTCCAAATAAGCTTCTTCTTCCAGTAGCCAGGGTCGTGATGTTCATGATGGTCGTGGTGCTCCTCATGGTGGTCTTCGACGTGATGTTCTTCATGGATGGCGTGATGCTCTAGGTGGTCGTGGTGGTCGTGATGGTCATGGTCGCTGAAGTCGTGCGCGTCATGCCCTTCGTGGTGCTCGATCACTTCGTGGTGGTCATCGTGAACGTGCAGGTCCTCTTGGTCTTGGAAGGGATTAACCAAGTCATGCGGTGGCGCGGGATAATCGTAGCCGACTCGCTTCTGAGCCGTGTACTGCTTCTGTTCCAACTGTTGCTGTTCTTGTTGTTGGTTTTGTGGTAATAACGCCTTTCCCGAAACTAGAGCGATTTGCAAAATTACCGCTAGGGTAATCTGAAACAAAGAAAAACTATGTTTAACATATGCTTACTACAAATAATCGCAAAGCCCCTGAAAATCGCACAGCATGAGTATACATAATCATATTATAAGTATTTTGATGACAGCTTGAAAAATTATCGCTGGTCGCATAGCTTTTTATGAGAATGTACAGCTTCATTTGCGGAGTAAAAGTCATTGTTTTGGAAAATATCAAGTGACATTAGTGTCTTTAACTCTTTCAGGGGCACTTTCATATAAGTTACAATATACGTGTTTTTATGTTTTTTCTAGTTGTATTTAGACTAAACAATACTGAAAACATGATTAAACAAAAATTCTGAGTGAAGGCTTTTGAGGAATCACATGGTTAGCGACGGTAACCACCGCCGCTGTAGAACTAAACAACAGTATGAAAAATTGTAAAAAATGTTATCTATACTTATAATAAATCTGTAGAGAGGTCAATTCTGTACATGAAATATATTTCCAAAATAACTATCAGGGGGTGATTAAGGATCGATACTCATGCCAAAAATGCAATCAGTTAAATTTGTGTCTGTCTGTCTATCTGTCTGTCTGTCTGTCTGTCTGTATAACCGTTATAGAAACAAAAACTACTCGACGGATTTTAACGAAACTTGGTACAATTATTTTTCATACTCCTGAGCGGGTTATAGTATACTTTTCATCACGCTACAATCAATAGGAGCAGAGCAGTGAAGGGAAATGTTGGGAAAACGGGAGAAGTTACTCCATTTTTTAAGCTTCCGTCGCGTGTGCAACCTTAATGGTTAAAGCTACACAAATCATTTCATGACGGAAATGTTCTCCTTAAAATTATATAAAAAATATCCCACGACAGCATATGTCTAACTTTTATGGTTGACTCACAATAACACATGTAACTCCCGATAGCTTAGCAGTTCGAAGCTTTCTGATTATAATATTAGTCTACTCTTACGTTTATAACACTCTCAGTCACCCCTAATTGAAAAAGTTAACATTATTAACTATTCCATAAAAAAATTGGCCAAGTGCGAGTCAGACTCGCCCATGAAGGGTTCCGTAGTAACTATAATATAATATGCAAATTTATTTGACGAAAAAAAAACCTTACAAATTTCTTAAAACTAGCTTATTTACATTTTTACAACTGCGCCAAATAAATTTGTTTTTCATAGTGTTTGTATGAATTACAAAGTTATATTTGCGGTTTTAGAAAATATGCTGTATCTCAAAAACTGCTGAACTGATTTCATTCAAACTAATTTTGGTTGAAAGTTTACATTAAGGTCTACAGACATATATTTTTTTTAGATTTTTCACTCCATTATTATAGAAGTTAGAGGTTGTGTCCGCCACACACACATTTTACCACTTTGGAAGTTTATATCTTTTAAACGATATACTTTATGGAAAAGTGGTTTTAGAAACCCCGATGTCGTTTTTAAAGAACTGTCTATAGATACCACACATGCATCGATTTCATGAAAAAAAATATTTTCAGGTTTAGTTCCATGTATGGGGAGCCCCCCCTTTATTTTAAATATTTTTTATTTTTTTTCTCAAAATCGGAAAGCGGTTCACAGAATACATCTACCTATCAAGTTTCACATGTATAGTCCTAATAGTTTCGGAATAAAAGAACGACAGACAGACAGACAGACAGACGGACAGACATGTCGAAACTATAAAGATTCCGTTTTTTGCCATTCGGCTACGAAACCGTAAAAAGAATCATATAAATCGGTATAGAAACACCAAAGTTATACATGAAATACGCTTATAATAATAAGCCATCGCGCGTGAATACTGAATCATGCTATAAGGATTATTTTTGAGAATCGGTCACCGCGCTCGACGCGTCTCGCGGCCGAAGCGTTCTCTAGGTACTTAAGCCTCATGTGAACGTGATCTAAACAATATTACCAATACATTAACTTACGCTGGCGGAGTCGCGGGCACAGCTATATTGTATCATTACGCTAAGGCCAATAGGAGCGGAGCGCCAATGAAGAATGCTTCAAAATCGGGGTTAAATTTAACGTTAGCCCAAAGTAACTATTCCACGCGGACGAAGTCGTGGGCAAAAGCTAGTTATGAATATAGACAAAAAACATATGAAAACACTTAGTACCAAATTTTTATTTCACTTCTTATGAAAATCTTCGAAGCAGGGCTTTCCTTTACGCAAACATAGTGGCACATTTCAGGTTTTGCATTTCCAAACCGTACGTACTGGAGTATTACTGGTACTGCATTTGGCACATCTCCTTGATGTGCTTCGCTCCGGTTGATGGCGATTGCTTTCAAGGCGGATCTCGTCGGCCACTGTTGGCTTATGCCGTTTTATAATGGCCGGACCTGGAGAAAACGCTCCTGAACTGCATGGACTGTGCGCCGAACGATGCCTGCGCTGATCGACATACGCTGGAGCTAAGAGACCGTGGTACACAGAACGACAAAAATCCTTCAATGTCAGAGTCTCTAGACAGATCTAGAGACTCTGACATTGAAGGATTTTTGTGTGTCGTGAAGTAAATTGTAATTCTTTGTACACCAAAAAGAATTGACAACAGAACAGTCCAGAAAATGGCAAATATCCTGTGCCACCATTTGTGTGACTTTTGGTCAATAACGTAGCAGCTTTTGAGTTGGTCGAACTTATCAACAAAATTCATGTTCAAGTTGTAGTCTTTTACATCTTCTGGATGAGATATTTCCACAGTCTCTCCATTATGTTGTCTGCGTGTCACCTTCCCGACGCAACAAACACATCGATTTATTCAGGCGTAGTGGGAGTATAAGCTTTTCCAGATTAAGTAGCATAAAGGTTGGTTTGAAAACTTATAAATTCTTGCATATCGTCTAACCAAAACATGCAAAATAGTGCGAGAGGCGTAATACTTTCCAACTCCAGTATATGTGCTGGTAAACCCACATCTTCAGTAAACTCACCTGGTGGGGAAAGTGAGTAGTTCTTAGTTTCTTGCAGTTTGGCGCTCTTGCTTGAATACTGCTGGAGCTGCTCTCTTCTGCTACAGGAGTGGCAACCTCCGGAGGCAGAATAAAACGGAAACTTGACAAGGGTTCATTATCTTCTTCATCAAAACTGTAAGTTTGCAGACTTTCCCCTATGACATCACCCAATAGCATGGTATGTGTTTGTGCATCATGAGTTTCCTGGTCCGATTCCACACTACAGCAACTGTCGTCATCGGAGGGTATCTTCTCCAGACAGTTTTCAATATCCTCGTCAGCTAACACACGAAACATTCTGTAAGACATACAAAAAAACACTGTCACATATATACGAACCTTAGAACAACAACGCGTTGTTATTCTAAGATACGAACAAATAAAACATTCTATCTGCGCGCTGGTTAGCTACTCTAACCACCTAATTACGAGTGTCATATTACATTAGAAACGCAAAATTACATACATTATTTATCAAATACATGATATAGATATCTAAATACGTCTAATAAAACAATCATAGTCATAAAAATAATAGACTCACCTTATTTTTGAACGTTTGTTCCGAGCACGTAACAAAAACACTGTCAACGAATTTTGTTCATACGAATAATACAAATACAAATGATTTTAGGCGCCACTTACTGCCTAAACTAAATCAAGCGTAAGTTGCATTACTATAATAGTTTAAGAAATAATCGCTAGATGACATGAATTTAAAGAAAAAAATTACGAAATATGTGGTTAGCGTAGCTAACCATTGACCCTGAAACAGTTAATGTTAACATATAAATATGGTTAAATTGATGCTAACCTCAAATTATTACGTCAGTGCGTTCATATGATTCACAAAAGGAAAGTGAGCATCAGTCGACTTGTCTTAGTGAGGTGGGGGCCATTAGAACACGCTTCGGCTAGTTCGCAGGTCGACCGGACCCAGGAAGCGAATGTTTAACTAGCTGGTAGCCGCCACCACTGAACTTCTCGTACATGCTTTCCAGAACACTTAATGCTACCAGAAAAACAAGTTTTGAGAAAACTGATTAAAACACAAATCTGTCATCTCATGATTTCCCATATGAAAACAATAATAAATTACATATATTATCATTACTGTAAAACAAATTTAGGGCACCCGTTGTATGTAAAACCAATTTGTGAACAACCCGGATCCATCAACTTCAATGGTTATGTAAGAAATCGATGGTTTGAGAAAATTAAAGTATGCCATGTATGGAGTGCGGTTACTAGGTCGCCCCAAACTGTAACTTATACAGTGATGTAACCTTTAATTAATGTAATAAATTATATCAAATTTCTTTATGCTTCCTCTTAAAGGATACATTTTATATGGTAATAGAAAACGTAATCTATGGCTTAAGAAACGCCCACATATACTAATGCCATATTAATTTAGCGAATCCGGAACAAATTTACGTAAAGGACAGCGAAAATAAGTTAGAGAAAGTTTGTGTACATCTGAAGCATTAGCGTAGTTCACACATAGAACTAACTAATATAATGGCCGACATTATGCAACCGTTACACAAGTGATTGTAGAGGCAGTCGGCATCGACCTGACCGGTGACAACCACTGTATATGGCTGCCTCGGTTCAATAAAAGGTCGTAGTAATTCCATAGCTGAACGTAAACAACATAAACAACTATCGCATATTGAAGCTTGTCAGCAGTTACATATATATATTATTAATACAGTTTGATTTTCCGTAATATTTTCCTGTCATACCGGTAAAAGAGTGTTCGTAACCTTTCAAATGAATTGCTCAAACAAAACTTGAATTCATGACAGAAAATAATGCAGCTGATTTCAAAAGTTTACAAAAAGTATTAAGTAGGAAATGTGAAGCCCAAAAGCTTTAACAATTCGATGTACCGTGTTTGTGCGGGACATTGTGCAACACTGCCTATTCTGAATGCAGTTATTATTTTAAGCCCCGTTCACGGCGGAAAGTTTGTAACACTTTGTAATCATTACCAAAACCAGATCGTGGGTCGTGACCAGACTAGCGCCTACAAAACGGAAGAATACATTATGCAATCCGGTCGAGTTCATCGCCATTACTTAAATGTTCTAGAGAGATTTGCCGCTCATTATAGTACCAAAACAACAATAGCGAGAAGTTGCATTCTGAATTGAAAAATCTCGACACATCGATAAAAAGTGCAAGCCATTGTCACGAGCAGTGACATGAGACGGATGCATTGATGTACTCCTGACAACGATAGTTTCACACAGATAAGTGCGTCTTCACTACTTTTCAAATCAAATTTGCAATTATATGTAATTGTACGCGCTGTTCCGTGTTACGTGTCCTGATACACACAAACAAAAACGATATGTGTGAAAAAAAATAAGTGCGCGGTATATTTGTCAAATTATCACTTTGAAGTATAATTAAACGGTAAATTTAAAAGTACATAATTTCCCCGCGTTAGTCAATATTAATCTTTACCAGTAGTTGTTAAGATAACAACGTATTTGCGAAGTAAACTTCAGAGTAGTTGTTAGCTTAAAACTAATTAACTCTTAAAGTTTTACTTCCACACAAAGCGCGGTAGGTAAGTTATAATTGGGCATAATAAACTTTTGAAAACAAGTGCCACTGCAATGTAACTGGAGTAGGTAATTAAATATATAAATTGGAACTTTGAAAAAATGTTGAGTTTACGTAAATATTATGCACTTATATTTTTCCTATAAGACGGACTTGTTACGCTTTTTAATATAAATTAATATTTTTTTCGTCTTTTATCACTAGCACTTTTACCGAAATAACACTTTATCAAATTAAAAACAACGTATAAAGTTTAAAATAAATTAGAAATTCCCGAGGATATTCTGAATGATTGAACACTGACCACTTGGCTCCAGGTCCCTCTCATGATGAGGCGGGGAACGGCTGTTCCTCGAGCTAAGACGCCGGATCTGTTATTACTCTATTAGTTCACCTTGAGTTTCTCTTTATATATGGTGGGGTGCACCCCATCGGCGTCGCGGCGGTGGGGCGCGCGCTCGCTTTCACTGCCACCCCGCGCCAGCACCCGCGCCTCCAACCGCGACAGGGTGCGTGGGACGCACTCCCAGACCTCACAGCCTCACACGGACCTACAAAACGTCCTCACAATTAAAAATATATAATAATTAGGCATCCACTCGATTAAAAACATATCGAGGAAGTAAGCCTTCTGAATCATACCACGGACAAGAGCAAGAAGTACGCTTGCACAAACCTAGGCAGTTCTATCTTCAATATAAGTTTTTATCCCGATTCAAATAAACTCAAGCTGGAAATCAATGTAAGTAAGACCCGGAATTAATTTCCGTTAAACGTGAAAATACTTTTAGCAGGAAGATGTAAGCGATGCAATATATTTAAATCATTTATTCGGGAGCTTTATGAGGAGCTCGTTAGTTTCATTGCGTTGCACTCGATTGAGATATCGATATTAATTTTATGATCCTGTAGGACGTTTGAGTATTAACGGTCATTAATGTTTTGAAATTTGTCTTCTACAAGACAAATAATTTATGTTTAATAAAGCTTCACCTATTTGGTGAAAAAAATGCTAAAAGCAAATGTCGAGTCAGTTATGTAAAATGCTCTACATTCCTCATACTATAGAAACCTATACCTACGCTGTCCCAAAGGTGAGCATTAAAATGCCGACTACTTAACATTGCATCATAAAAATTGTATTGTAGGTATCTAACCAGTTCATATTAATCTCCCCAACCAATTTTCACTACATATTTTAAAATAACGTAATTATAAGTCGATAACAAGGTCAGATAGATTTTACCAATAATACCTATGTAAAAAGCATTTGCAGCATTCCCATTTTTAGACATCGCCATGACGAAACAGTTCAAGCCTTTTACATACTTAGCGAATAAAACTTTCATCGTAGATTGTCATATGTGTGATAATTAGCGATTCATATAGGTATGTAATATGAGCAGTGGGTGATAACAATGTTTTCTTCGACCAAAGTAAAAGCATTGCCATTTAACTTGGCAATGCTTATTATTGCGAGTCTTTTAATATGTTTCTGGATGAAACAGACATGTAGGATTATGTGCATATCTGTACAAGCTCTGTTTTTAAATTATTAGCTTATTATATTGTTATTTCAAAATTTAACTAACAAAGCCTGGATTAAGTTTTTTTTTTTAATATTAAACTTTGAAAAATCATGAATTAATTAATATTAATACATATAGATCTGTAGCAATTTTTCCTTTTCACCTGTTTTTTACCCAGGAAAGTGGTGGAGCAATCCCGCGAAGGAGTTCTGGCGGGGAAGTATGGTCAGCGTAACGATTAACAGATATTTTTACCATACCAGGTCCCAGGAGCATTGCTGAGAGATTAACAGATATGCAAGCCTGTGTTAATTAGTTAAGACTGCTTTTCCTCGGGACAGCTGAAAGTATGAAAAGTCGAAAATAAAATCTTGGTAAGTAGTTGCTATATATTTACAAATTATACTGTGGGGTTAGATATATGATATGTACAATATACGTGTGTGGGTGTGTGTCGGAATGTAAGTTAGCCTGTAGCAGCTAGTCGCTCGCTAACCATTGTATCGGTTGGACAATAAACAATTTATTTAGGACAAGTGCATTTATTTCATCATCCCACAGCAGTACCAACATTGGTGACCCCGACGTGATTAATTGGCAGTAACAGTGCACGTAAAAAACAGTTATAGAGACATTTTTTGGTACTGCTGGGTTTTGTATCGTGTGTGTGAGCAATTATTATCCAAGCGAGCGACTCAGGAAAAAGGAACACGTGGTGAAAATGTTTGCTTCTCCGACGTATCCTCAGTCAGCGTCGGCGACCGGGCAGACGGTGCAACCGAAAGTAAAAGAAGAGCCAGAGACTCCAGGGATGACTCTGGCCGCCATCAGCGTGTCTTCAAAACTACCGGACTTCTGGGTGGATATGCCACGTTTATGGTTTGCTCAATTTGAGGCCGTAATGGCCCCGCAGAAACAGGGGGAGGAAGCGAAGTTCAACATGGTCATCTCGAAGCTGACGAGGGACGCGATTCAGCAAGTAAGCGATCTAGTAACGTCACCGCCAGCTAATGACAAGTACACCACGTTGAAAGAACGGCTGCTTCAAGTGTACGAAGAGAGCGCCGAGCGCCAGTTTCAGAAACTTGTTTCTGAGCTGGAACTGGGTTCCCAGAAACCCACGCATCTACTACGAAGAATGAAAGAGTTAGGCCGCACAACACAAGTGTCTGATCAAACATTGAAGAGCCTGTGGCTGTCCAGAATGCCTGCCTCAGTCCGGGCAGTGATCGCGGTGTGTCAGGATCAGTCCCTGGATAGTCTAGCTACAATAGCGGACAAGATAGTTGAGAACAGCAGGTCTTTCGAAATCGCAGCAGTGACTGATAGCACAGCGCAGGCGTCGCAAGGATCACTGATCGAACTAGCCAACCAGCTGGGAAAACTGACGTTGGAGGTAGCAGCACTGCGCAATGAGGTGCAGAACCGTGGGCGCGCAAGAAGCAGGAGTCAAGGCTACAGGAGCAGGTCAGGGTCGAGCATAAGAAAAGCACCCGGAGACCCGGATTGGCTGTGCAGATTTCACTACCGTTTTAGGAATAAGGCGAGGCGCTGCGAGCAACCATGCGCTTGGAGTAAGAAGGAGAAGGAAAACTGAAGGCGGTATGTTTGGAGTCGGTGAACGAATGTACCCAAGGTCAGGTAGCTAAAAATCACCGTTTGTTAATTAAAGATAATTATACTAAGCTTACATTCCTAATAGATACCGGCGCTAACATATCGGTGTTACCAAAAAGATGTGTGCAAAAACGGTTATTAGAACCATGTGATTTTAAGTTGTACGCGGCTAATGATAGCGAGATAAAGGCATATGGTATATGTAACCTTGAAATAACTTTTGGATTGAGACGGGTATTTAAGTGGCCCTTTATAGTGTGCGAGGTTAGACAACCGATAATCGGAGCTGATTTCTTAAGTAATTTTAGGCTAGCGGTAGATTTATATAATAATAGGCTGGTAGACTTAGTCACTAATTTGTACGTTTGTGGATCTAAAAGCACAGACCTAGATGGTACTGTAAAATGTATTAATAGTAGTCACCCGTACGCAGATTTACTGGAATCATTTCAGGACATCACACGGCCTCCTACTTTCAAGGACATTCCGGAACACTCGGTGTACCATCATATAGAAACCACGGGACCCCCAGTACACGCCCGAGCCAGACGACTACCACCACACAGGTATGATTTAGTTAAAAAAGAATTTCAAGTAATGCAAGAGTTGGGCATATGTAGGCCATCAGACAGCGAATGGGCGAGTCCGTTACACGTAGTACCGAAGAAAGGTGGCGAAATTCGTCCTTGCGGCGATTATAGGATGCTAAACTCGATAACTAAACCGGATCGCTATCCGATCCCGAGGGTGCAAGATTTTACTTACGGATTGCATAACAAAAAAATATTTTCGAAGGTCGATATTTACAGAGCCTATCACTTTGTTAAAATTCGGCCGGAGGACATAAAAAAGACGGCTATTATTACGCCCTTTGGTCTCTACGAGTTTCCGCGAATGACTTTTGGTCTGCGAAACGCAGCTCAAACATTCCAAAGATTTATTAATAATACCATATTATCGGGCATAGAACACTTAGATTATAACGAGCGTAACATAAACAATAGAGATAGCCATAATAATATAACAGGACAGTCAGTAGCATTCGGATACCTTGATGATGTCATCCTCGGATCGGATAACATCACCATTCATAAACAACACTTAAAGTTATTGTTTGAACGGTTTAAGAAATATAAAATGTCTATAAATTTAGGAAAATGTGTTTTTGGTCAGACAAAAATAGATTTCTTAGGGTATGAAGTTTCAGAAAAAGGTATTAGCCCCTTACCTGAAAAAGTCAAAGCTATAAAGAACTACCCAAAACCAGAAACCATCGAGCAACTTCGAAGGTTTCTTGGAATGTTAAATTTTTACAGAAATCATATACCTCATGCAGCAGATGAGCAGGGCATTTTAGATAAGTACTTACATGGGGCAAAGAAGCGGGATAAACGTAAAATAGAATGGTCAGATGAGGCTTCCAGATCATTTGAAAAATGTAAGGAAAATTTAGAAAATGCCGCCACGTTATCATATCCAATCGTGGAGACAGAGTTAGGTTTAATGACGGACGCATCTGATTATAGTATAGGCGCCGTTTTGCATCAGAAGGAAAATAACACATGGAGACCCCTCGGCTATTTTTCCAAACGGCTTACGGAATCCCAAAAGAAGTATTGTACTTATGATAAGGAACTTTTGGCGATTTATTCAGGAATAGTTTATTTTAGGGATATAGTAGAAGGTAGAAATTTTGCAGTATATACTGACCACAAGCCTCTTACGTATGCATTTACAAAGTTAGGATCGAACAAAGAATTACCTAGAAGAACACGTCAACTGTTGTATATTAGCGAGTTCACAAGCGACATACGGCACGTGCACGGTAACAAGAATCCGGTGGCAGATGCATTATCAAGAATAGAGGTGATAGAATGTCCGGCCTCATCGCAATACCAAGAAATTGCACATGCGCAAGCGGGCGACGCTGAGCTAGCAAATTTAATCAGTTCAGGTGTTACTAGCAGCATACAATTGAAGCGTACGAATATAAATAATTCGAATGACATGATTTATTGCGAAATATCTACAGGAAATATTAGACCGTATATTCCATTACAATTTAGAAAAACCATATTTGACAAATTTCACAATTTAGCTCATCCAGGGGTTCGGGCATCGCGTGCTTTGATTTGTAAAAAAGTTTTTTGGCCAAGTATGAACAAGGACGTTGGAACATGGGTGAAGACATGCGTTAATTGTCAAAAGAGTAAGATAGTACGTCACACGGTGTCTAAACTTAGTAATTTCGAGGAAGGCGACCGTTTTAGCCATTTACATGTGGATTTGATAGGGCCGTTACCAGTAACAGAACATGGCTATCGGTATTGCGTGACTATGATTGATCGGCGTACGCGATGGCCAGAAATACATCCAGTATCAGATATGACGGCAGAGACAGTTGCAAAAGCTGTGTATGACGGATGGATATGTCGGTTCGGTTGTCCAAATAAAATTACTACGGATCAGGGTAGGCAGTTTGAGAGTGAGTTATTTAGAGATTTAATGATATTATTAGGTATACATAAAACGCGAACAACCCCATACCACCCTCAGTGTAATGGCAAAGTCGAAAGATGGCATAGGTCATTAAAAACGGCTTTAATGTGTAGGTTAAAAGATAATTTATCATGGTTTATTGAGTTGCCCACAGTAATGTTAGGGTTAAGAGCTGCGTGTCAAGCGGATAGCGATTACATAAGCGCAGCAGAATTTACTTTGGGTCATTGTCTGCGGTTACCCGGGGAGTTTTATAGAGATAGTTGTATTGAGATAGATAATCCACAAGCGTACATTATTAGATTAAGGGATATTTTAAGTAAAATTAGGCCTCAAAGTAGAGATTTAAGCAATAACAAGTCTATTTTTGTACATGCAGATTTAAGTTGCTGTTCCCATGTGTTTCTTAGAATAGATGCAGTTCGAAGGCCGTTGACTCCGCCGTACAGCGGACCTTACAAGGTTATAGAAAGAAACTCAAAAGTATTCAAAATTTTAATTAATAATAAAATATGTAACATTTCAGTAGATAGACTTAAGCCTGCATACATGTTGGAGGATACTATTATTACAGAAAATAGCACCTTAAATCAGCATCAGCACAGTAATGTAAACACACCTTTAAAAATAACACGCAGTGGTAGAAATATTAAAAAGCCAGTTAGATTTAATGATTTGTAATAGGTAAGCTAAATTTGTTAAGTAGGTCGTTGCGGTGTAGCAATCAATATGAATGTTAATAATAAGATAATTACTTTGTATAAATCATTTGAAAGCACTCGCACAAATTCATTAGTAAGGCCGCTTTATCGTGACATAACAGGTTCGATTCCCATTATAATTATATTTTTAATTTCGCGTATTGAGAAGCAATATCATCATGGGTAAAACATATTCAGTTGAGAAGAAACAAGAAGAAATTGTTATTGCCCAGAACGGGGCAAATCATGCTTCTACGTCACACACGGAATATAAGTTGGAGGTATTGAGCATCATGGTCACTGTGATGGCTGTAATCATTTTCGTGGCATGTGCAGTAACGGTGTACAAAACGTGTGCAAACAGTAGCAAGCGTTTATTGCGCCGGGAATTGAACGCGTTACGTTCCAGTAGTGTTATAAGTGTTATACCGCAACCAAACCAGAGGTCTCCTAATAACTATGAGGTATAGAATAAGAAAACTGTAATAAAATATACTATTGTATGACTATTTGGCTGAAACCTACTTAATGTTGGAAATTGTTTTGATTAGAATAAAAAAATATGTACTATTATTTTTTATTAGAAGGGGGTGTATGTGGGGTTAGATATATGATATGTACAATATACGTGTGTGGGTGTGTGTCGGAATGTAAGTTAGCCTGTAGCAGCTAGTCGCTCGCTAACCATTGTATCGGTTGGACAATAAACAATTTATTTAGGACAAGTGCATTTATTTCATCATCCCACAGCAGTACCAACAATACCTACATTGCACTGCAGGATCATTTTATATCCTAGTTGTAAATATACACACTCACACACATGCTTTTAATATTCACTATTATTATTAGATAATATTTTTATTGCATACAATTTAAAAATAATAGGATAAGACTCTGATTCCTGTAACAGAGGTTAAACCTACAGGTTAACCAAGTTGAGGAGTCTGGTCTTCAACGTATAACGTAACAATATTTTATGCCAATGCACAAAAATGTTTTAATTAATTCCTTTAAAACATGTACATTTTTAAATACTTCTCTAAAGTATATTAAAGAAAAATCATTAATAATGTTGAGAATTGTAATATAATATTATTATGCAAAAAAAAATGAAAAATCTTGTAATGGGAATGGAACTCAGTCGCATTTTCGGCGACAGCAACAACTCCATAGTCAACCAAATCATCGCATTCCATCTTCAGACTGGTGGTTAAACGATTGCCTATAAATCACCCAGCCTTCTAGCTCTTAACTATGTTGGGGTCAGAAATCAGTTTTAATCAGCAGCGTATCAATATTTTATTAAAGCAACTGCGCATCTGACCTTCATATCCCAGGCTTTGCTAGGCTCAAGCTAAGCTAAGGTTTAACTAGATAACACGATCCACATTGGTGAGAGTGGTGTCCTAATTTTCCGTTCCTGACTACCAGTAAAGAATGTCAAAGACGTGCAAATTACAGTCGTGGCAACCAGCTTAGCGTGTTGTTCAAGCAACGGAGGAACTAGATATCTTAAGGTTGTTACCCATCCATGATGAGACCTCGGCAAGCGATGCTTATGTTTGAAGGTTATCCCATACGGCTGTGATTAGTTTAGCTACAAGCACTTTTCGTTGTTAATAGCAATAAGTGAAAATGGATCACAGGTCACGATTATTTTCCTCTTAATATTTCCCGAAAATAAATGTCCTTTGATATCGATTGCGAAATAAGAACAAAAATACATCAACTTAGTTTTTTGACGACATTGAAACACATACATATGTGACAAAGTTGAAATCCTTCTCAATCAGCGGCCAAACTTTTTTAAGATGTTGTGAAATTTTGATGTACCTAATTATAAGTTCAGCAATTAACGATTACCTTTTTATGTTTTAATCTGGTTTTCTAAAAACTCTGAATTTAAGAAACACAAATTTATGCGTCGCTACACCTAACTCTGTTTTTCAAACGCAGGTTAGGATTAAGAGCGCTATTACAAAATCGAAGTGCTCAGTTTTAGGTAAATTAGACGGCGCGCGGCAGCGGCCGCGCACGTGTGCGACTGGTGAAGTACGCTACGCACACATGCAAACCGCTATGCGGCGGACGCCAGGATCAAAACAACATGATACTTTTCTTTCTAAATATATTAAATTAAATTTGTGAAATATTATTTGTAACGATGATTGTTATCAATTACCACCTATAACAGCTTATCTATTGAGTAGGTTATAGGGTCATAAATAAATTGAATTTTCATTAATATAAGGTGTTAAACAAAATTAAGAAACTTTAAGGAGTGTTTTAGACCATCAATCTGAATAACTTTTACTATCGGATCAACATTAAAATCGCGAGAAAACAGCTGTTTTATTTTTTCGCGATTTCAAAGTTGGTCCTATAGTAAAAGTTATTCAGTTAGGTGGACTTAGTCGGTAGTTATAATAAACTAGTATTTGCGTGTTGCGCGAGGTGCAAGCACCTCGCGTGCTTGTGAAAAAAACTAAAGCATTGCCCCTCTAAATCAAGTATTTGCGTGTTGCGCGAGGTGCAAGCACCTCGCGTGCTTGTGAAGAAAACTAAAGCATTGCCCCTCTAAATCAAGTATTTGCGTGTTGCGCGAGGTGCAAGCACCTCGCGTGCTGGTGAAAAAAACTAAAGCATTGCCCCTCTAAATCAAGTATTTGCGTGTTGCTCGAGGTGCAAGCACCTCGCGTGCTTGTGAAAAAAAAAAAAAAAAGGCGGGGGTTGATGGAGGGGTTTAGTATTTGCGTGTTGCGCGAGGTGCAAGCACCTCGCGAGCTTGTGAAAAAAAAATAAAAAAAAAAAGAGGGGGGGGGGTGATGGGGGGGGGTTGCACAAGTATTTCGACTTAAGCATTGCCCCTCTAAATGAATCTGAAAAAAAAAATGTTCCAAGTCTCTTAGATTCCGAGATCCGCCTAAAGGGGGGGAGAAGGGGGGCGGGGAGGGGGGACTTTGAAAAATGGTTTAAATTTACTTTACCGAGCCTCCTCTATACGAATCCGTAAAAAGAAAAAATACGGGTCTCGTAGTTTCCGAGATACGATAGGGGGGGGGGAGAAGGGGGGGGAAAAGGGGGGGTTTGGCACTTTTCCCGTAGGTTTGAGAGTTACTTGTTTACGAATCTGTCAAAATATACCCACCTCCCCATCCACCATCTGGGAGAACAATTCTGTCAGTGAGTCAGTGAGTGGTAATTTAGCTTTATATAGTATAATATGCACATACAAAGATTTCCTCATCACTATATATAGTGATGCAACCCTTAAATGTGTGTCGTTCGAGATAACTAATTATAATAAGGATGGGTACAACTAGTAAATAAAAATAAGAAACAAAGACTGAATAAAAACAACTATAATTGTAAAAATAAACAAAAATAATATTTTTCGAAGCGACATAGACCATGCCTTCCTCGAATCTATGATTTCTGGAAGAACGCACTCGTCATAGAATAGAATAGAATAGAATAGAATAGAATATTCATTTATTTGCAAGGAATGTAGGTATTTACAATAAGGTGTTACAGTAATATATAAGCATCCTTGTACATTCTACCTTTTAGGCATGCAAACATTGATGCAGTTCATCATCAAACATAAGTACAAAAATCTTGATTTAAACTAAACATTTGTCAGCTAGAAAATCTGATACGGAGTAGTAACATTTGCTTAACAGAAATACAGTTAATTTCTTTTTGAAAGTACATACTGATTCTTCTTTTATGGAGTTAGGAATGTGGTTAAAAATAGTCGGTGCCATACCAAAGACACTTTTTCTCAACAAAGCTGTCCTAAAACCACCTGTGCGTAACAAGTTTAGGTATTGAGATCGCAAAGTGACATCTCGGCATCTGTTTTCCGATAAATTTAAAAATAAATGTCTATTGCATTTAACAAAGAGAGCAATTTCTAAAATGTAAAGGCACGGAAATGTTAATAAATTATGACTTTTAAAAATTGGAACACAGCTGTCAGTAACTTTCAAACCAAATATTGCACGTAGGCAGCGTTTTTGGGCTTTAAAAATACTCTCTCTTTCAGTACAGTCATAAAACTTTATTAATTTTGGCAACATATTCTGGTTCCAGAAATCAGGATCTTTGTAAACTTTTACAACTATTAGTGGGTATTCAGTACCAGTCCACACTGCAAATAAACAAATATTTTTATTTGCAATGTGGAGTTGGCCTTGTATTTGAAAATACCAATCGTGATTTTGATTAAACATTACTTCGCCTTTTTGATTGATTTTGAAGCATTTTAATTTCTTTTCTAGAATAGCCGTATCAGGATCCATCCCAAAAACAGATATGGGGCACTTAATCTCAACAACACCGTCTTGAAACACTCCATCAGGTGTAGCGCCTAAAAAGAAATGCTCTGTACTTATAAATAGGCCACACTTTTCTATGTGTATATTTATTTGGCAGCTAAGTTGAGCTAAAGCTTTTGACTCGTTCTCTTTTCCATGTTTGATGGACGGCACATGATCTAAATTATATGAGTATAATAAAGTTTCGACCAAAGGCGCAGAGTCCGTATTAGGGCGTCTCTTGCATATTTTGCTAAACATTGATGCAGTGAGTATGCATCTGCGCAGTTCCAACCATAAAGCGCTTTCTGCTTGCAGAACAGTATTGCGCAAAATTTCTTGACGATTCAATGTTTGCTGTTGCAAATTGGACAAAAACAGTGTCTTAGCGTTCTTGTAATCATCGCAAGTCATGTCGGGACGTTGACATTGACTGCCATATTGGCCATCTGCGCTACCAAATTGCAGATACCTGCGACAACGCTTAGTGCCTGTCTCCGTTCTTTTGCTGTTGGCCAAATGTCGTTTACATTCCAAAGTTTTTAATGATTTTCCGGGAGACTTTTATAAAATGGATTTATATAAATTATATTGAGGGAGACCGGTATTAAAAATCACAACAGCTGCGTAACAGCGTGCTGCATAGGAGTCTTTTAAAGAAAAATTTATTCGTTTTCCTCCTACCACTTTCGCCACAACGCTGTTAAACTGTTCAGCTCTATTGTTGGTAGAGCAAAACATGAGACTTCTTGAATGAAACGCTAGTTGGGAAGCATTTTTTTGTAATTTGAGCATCAGGGTCGCAATTAAAGGAACTAAATTGTTTTCTTTTTTTCTTTCATCCGAGCAATAGTAACTATCACACGAGGTGTGATCTCCAAAAATATGCCGGGGACTATTTAAAATAATATACTAATGATAATGAGGTACTTTGTGCTTTCCTAAATTTAATTGCAGAGCGAATATTCGTGCGTAATCTTGCTAAGCGATCCCCGGTCAAAAATTTATGCTCGCTAAGGGGAACTGCAGTATCCTTTTGCAATGCCAAATTTTTACCATTGTAATTGCGTAACAAATGGTTCGTAAATTCGATTTTTTGTATAGGAACGTCGGGATAAGGCCTACTTTCTAAAATATTTTTGTATGTGCTGGAGTCACCGTCGGCAATCAGTGTGCTATATATTAAATTTCTTTCTGCTATCGACACCTTGAAACCTTCAACTAATATAGATTGCTCCATGCTAGTTGATGATCCAGAGTGATTTTTGTGGCAATCGTGGACTCGTGGCGCTAATCCTTTTTTATTTGCTCGAGCACATATAACACAATATTTATTTCTAACCCCGATATGAAGTACTTTTCCAGTATGCTCCCCAATTATTGCGGCCACACCTGATAAAGCCGAATAATTCGTTTTGTACGACCGTTTACTCCAGCATGCATCCGCTTCTACTGGTATCATTGCAATACCCCCATCGTTGACGTCACCCCGTGATTCTGCAGCTTCTATTTCTTTTTTGGCAGCTTCTTGCATAGTCTCTTCTGCAGTGATACGCCACATTTCAGCCACATCTTCATGGATTGAGCTATACAAGCTATATGGCATGGTTGGCAAATCCATTGATGCAGTGAGCTCATTCAAATTGGAAAGACCAATTCCCACCATTAATGCTCCTGACACTACGCCTGTATTGACATTTAAATTTAAATTATCTTCGTTGCATGTTTCTAATTTAAAAAGCGACCCACACATACAACATTTCAGATCGAATTTTGAAATGAGTCCCTTTTGTATTTCTTTTACTATTTTTAAACTATTCAATCGGCAACCAAATTTTTCGCCATGTTTGTCAATTAAAATTAATCGATTCATAAAAAAATTAAAATCTATAATTCGTCTTCCGTCTATATCTTGAAGTTCCTGAAATAATGAAAATCAGGAATGTAGATAAAAGTTAAAAAAGTCAAATATGTAGCTGTATTACGAGTAACAAGAAAGTACTCACCTTGTTATTTGTACTTGTATCCGATTGATCCTGATAATCAATTGTTAAATTAAATATGCTTTCATTATCCTGTAAGAAATAAAGAAGTCCATTAATTATGCGGGTGCTCGTAAATCATTTAAATCTGCAGAAAAGAATTTTGCTATGAAAAATAATTAAATATGAAAAGAAAAAAATATTACTACCACGTTATTTGTATTTATGTCAGAATGCACTGTAAAAACTGTCGTTGAGTCAAATGAGCTTTCGTTCTCCTGTAAAACTAAAATAATCCGATAAATGTACTTATATTACTTATTTGGTAGCTAATATTGCATGAAGCATGAAATACATTTTGTACATAAAGTTGGACAAAATTTACCTTTGTTTTTTCAGTATCAGAATTATTTTTATTTGGCGAATTTACTTGCCCCTGCTGCATTTCAGTTTTTTTTTGCCTATAAATATGAAACATGATTTTGAATGGAAATGAATGAAAATGAATGAAAAAATGTACATACAAATACATATATGCATGCATACAAGTACCCAAGAAACACAATTTATGAGCAGTCGTATAAAAATATAACAAATTATTAAAAAAAAACTGCAAAACCACAACTGAATGGAGATAAACAAGCATTATTTGTAATTAAAAGAATTTTGGTAGTGCATGCCATACAAACAAAAGTTACACCCTGTTTTATTCGGTTATTGGTTTGTCTCCGACTGCAATACCAAAATTCTAGATCGTGATGCTTGTTTTTCTCTTTTCAGTTATGTTTTTACAATTTTGTATTTTCAGATGCAATAAATAAATAGTATATAGCCAATATCACTCCCACAATTACGATGAATCTAACAATATATCATTTAAAATCCATCAAGCCGTTTAAGCTACAGGAGGTCACAATAGGACGGACATACCTACACACATACATGCGCGCGAAAAATAATTCCTTCTCGGTCAGTCGGGTAACAAGATACTCCTAGTCATCGACATTGACGATTTCTATCGGGAAATAGTGAAGATATATCCTTTTTCAAATACTTTTTAACGGTCGTGGGTTTTTTCAAAACTTTTAATTTAGATTTTTATTTTAAACTTTTTAAAGAGCATAGATGAAAGGAAACTTTTCAATAAACCAACATCTATTTAAGAACCCTCACTAATCAACCACAAACTGCACCAAAACCGGACTAGTAGTTTTGGTTTTGCAGAAACAAATGTTTACTGCAGCGCCCCCTGGTGAGTTATCACCATAACACCTATCTAAGAACATGCACCAATCAAACCCAAACCCATCACTGAAAACTGCATCAAAATTGGACTAGTAGTTATGGAGAAAACATGAATTTGCACAAACAAACAAACATCCTTTCACCCCAAACGCATATACCGTCTCCTTTCCGTCGCGGATAATAAAAAAAAAATCTTACCGATAAGCTTCTCTTGCGCGTTTCAAATTTTCGGCCAAAACCTACTTTTTTATTTTGATAGCAGCAAAAATTTTATATTTTTTCTCTTTTGCCCATTACCTATTATGAGCAATGTCTGAAAAAAATTAAAACAAACAACTATATTTACGTGTATGTTTCTTTTTTGTAATATATTCGCATATCAAAAGAAAATAATATGTTTACATTATAATCAAACCATAACTAATAAAAAAAACTCACTTGTATCAAAAAGTGTTGGTTGCACTATATTCTTGGCGGATTGACGAGATCGCGTAGCACACAAAGTTGCAACAGCGAGCGATACGTCCTCCCTCTGTGAGCGCTTGGCGCGGACTAAAGCTACAGACCGTATGTTCCGCGATTTATATTGATTTTATAACTGCATACAAAAATTGTTTAAAAATATTATTTTACATTTAAATACACAAATATTTTTTTTTCAAGCAAGTTAACACTGTGAACTTAGTTAATAGTTACTTTTTGATTGAATTTGGATTATATATTCATGGATAAAAAATATAATTTCGGACGAAAAATTATCAGTAACTCTCTGTTTTTTGGAATTATTTTTGGTGTATTACTGTATGAAACATAAAAAATTAATTAAAGCACTCCAAAGTAGAGGATATACTTGTACTTCAAACATTTTTATAAATGATTAAATTATTATATCTTCGATGCAACATAGCATCAAATGAAGCTCTAAAGTAAAATTTTATGAAACATCCTTTGCAGAGACAAGGTTTTTACTGATTTATGTAAACAAATTGAAAAATGTATTTAAAGCACTCCCAAGAAAAAGAATCAAACTTTCTTGGACATATTTTTTTATTTTATTTGTGGCTATATCTAAACCGTAATCACACATCAAAAGTCGAGTAAAACGCTCAAATCCAAGAGAGGGCTCTTAACATTTATAAAGGATATAGCAATGACGTATTATAATAGACGCGTCATATTCCCACAAAACACCTCTCAAAAACGGCACGAAACACACACATAGAGAATTACTGTCTCATACGTGTAAAGAAAGAGACAGAAAATAAATGCCATCTTTAGGTACACCTGATGTTAGAGAGAGATGAATATACATCTTTAGTTAACAACCTTCCCTAACGTCACGTGACTGACTTCATTCATACGCTAGCCGCCATTAAACGTGTAGAAAAATAAAAATAAAAAATGTATTTCTGTTGATATTTACCTATGAAATGACACATTTTGACCTCTCACGGAAGCAGTATAATTAGTGCAACGTCTGAAAACACACAAAGGCATGCTTTTCTACTAATTTTCTTTTAAAACACATTTTTTCTTAAGATGTGTAGTGTAGCGATCGCGACACAGGTTCGTGCGTAACTAAACAGACACGAGGCACTTACCTTGATTTCAACTTGCCATTTTAGAGCGCGGACAACGTATCTATAGTTTATTATATATCTTTGGGATATAGGTACTTAGGTACCGACTCCAGATTTTAATATTTATTCTTTTGATACACTGAGTCATACGATATTGAACGGCCTGCCTCGCGCATATGATAATTATGTAAATTATACTATATAAAGCTAAATTACCACTCACTGACTCACTGACATAATTGTTCTCCCAGATGGTGGATGGGGAGGTGGGTATATTTTGACAGATTCGTAAACAAGTAACTCTGAAACCTACGTGAAAAGTGCCAAACCTCCCCTTTTCCCCCCCCTTCTCCCCCCTCCCTATCGTATCTCGGAAACTACGAGACCCGTATTTTTTTTTTTTACGGATTCGTATAGAGGAGGCTCGGTAAAGTAAAAACCATTTTTCAAAGTCCCCCCTCCCCGCTCCCCTTCTCCCCCCCTTTAGGCGGATCTCGGAATCTAAGAGACTTGGAACATTTTTTTTTTTCAGATTCATTTAGAGGGGCAATGCTTTAGTCGAAATACTTGTGCAACCCCCCCCCCATCACCCCCCCCCTCTTTTTTTTTTTTTTTTTTTTTCGCAAGCTCGCGAGGTGCTTGCACCTCGCGCAACACGCAAATACTAAACCCCCCCATCACCCCCCCCCTCTTTTTTTTTTTTTTTTTCACAAGCACGCGAGGTGCTTGCACCTCGCGCAACACGCAAATACTAGTTATATTATATAAAGCTAGATTACCACTCACTGACTCACTCATTGACATAATTGTTCTCCCAGATGGTGGATGGGGAGGTGGGTATATTTTGACAGATTCGTAAACAAGTAACTCTCAAACCTACGGGAAAAGTGCCAAACCCCCCCTTTTCCGCCCCCTTCTCCCCCCCCCCCTATCGTATCTCGGAAACTACGAGACCCGTATTTTTTTCTTTTTACGGATTCGTATAGAGGAGGCTCGGTAAAGTAAAAACGATTTTTCAAAGTCCCCCCCCCGCCCCCCTTCTCCCCCCCTTTAGGCAGATCTCGGAATCTAAGAGACTTGGAACATTTTTTTTTTCAGATTCATTTAGAGGGGCAATGCTTTAGTCGAAATACTTGAGCACCCCCCCCCCCATCACCCCCCCCCCCTCTTTTTTTTTTTTTTTCACAAGCTCGCGAGGTGCTTGCACCTCGCGCAACACGCAAATACTTGATTTAGAGGGGCAATGCTTTAGTTTTTTTCACAAGCACGCGAGGTGCTTGCACCTCGCGCAACACGCAAATACTTTTTTTTTTCACAAGCACGCGAGGTGCTTGCACCTCGCGCAACACGCAAACACTAGTTATATTATATAAAGCTAGATTACCACTCACTGACTCACTCATTGACATAATTGTTCTCCCAGATGGTGGATGGGGAGGTGGGTATATTTTGACAGATTCGTAAACAAATAACTCTCAAACCTACGGGAAAAGTGCCAAACCCCCCCTTTTCCCCCCCCTTCTCCCCCCGCCCTATCGTATCTCGGAAACTACGAGACCCGTATTTTTTCTTTTTACGGATTCGTATAGAGGAGGCTCGGTAAAGTAAAAACCATTTTTCAAAGTCCCCCCTCCCCGCCCCCCTTCTCCCCCCCTTTAGGCGGATCTCGGAATCTAAGAGACTTGGAACATTTTTTTTTTCAGATTCATTTAGAGGGGCAATGCTTAAGTCGAAATACTTGTGCAACCCCCCCCCCCATCACCCCCCCCCCCTCTTTTATTTTTTATTTTTTTTTCACAAGCTCGCGAGGTGCTTGCACCTCGCGCAACACGCAAATACTAAACCCCTCCATCAACCCCCGCCTTTTTTTTTTTTTTTTTCACAAGCACGCGAGGTGCTTGCACCTCGCGCAACACGCAAATACTAGTTATACTATATAAAGCTAAATTACCACTCACTGACTCACTGACATAATTGTTCTCCCAGATGGTGGATGGGGAGGTGGGTATATTTTGACAGATTCGTAAACAAGTAACTCTGAAACCTACGGGAAAAGTGCCAAACCTCCCCTTTCCCCCCCCTTCTCCCCCCTCCCTATCGTATCTCGGAAACTACGAGACCCGTATTTTTTTTTTTTACGGATTCGTGTAGAGGAGGCTCGGTAAAGTAAAAACCATTTTTCAAAGTCCCCCCCCGCCCCCCTTTTCACCCCCTTTAGGCGGATCTCGGAAATTAAGAGACTTGGAATATTTTTTTTTTCAGATTCATTTAGAGGGGCAATGCTTTAGTCGAAATACTTGTGCAACCCCCCTCCCCATCTCCCCCCCATCACCCCCCACTTTTTTTTTTTTTTTTTTTCACAAGCACGCGAGGTGCTTGCACCTCGCGCAACACGCAAATACTAGTTATATTATATAAAGCTCGATTACCACTCACTGACTCACTGACAGAATTGTTCTCCCAGATGGTGGATGGGGAGGTGGGTATATTTTGACAGATTCGTAAACAAGTAACTCTCAAACTTACGGGAAAAGTGCCAAACCTCCCCTTTTCACCCCCCTTCTCCCCGCCCCCTATCGTATCTCGGAAACTACGAGACCCATATTTTTTGTTTTTTACGGATTCGTATAGAGGAGGCTCGGTAAAGTAAAAACCATTTATCAAAGTCGCCCCTCCCACCCCCCTTCTCACCCCCTTTAGGCGGATCTCGGAAATTAAGAGACTTGGAACATTTTTTTTTCAGATTCATTTAGAGGGGCAATGCTTTAGTCAAAATACTTCTGCAACCCCCCCCCCCCCATCACCTCCCCCCTCATTTTTTTTTTTTTTTTTTTTCACAAGCACGCGAGGTGCTTGCACCTCGCGCAACACGCAAATACTTTTTTTATTTCACAAGCACGCGAGGTGCTTGCACCTCGCGCAACACGCAAATACTTGATTTAGAGGGGCAATGCTTTAGTTTTTTTCACAAGTACGCGAGGTGCTTGCACCTCGCGCAACACGCAAATACTAGTTATATTATATAAAGCTAAATTACCACTCACTCACTGACTCACTGACATAATTGTTCTCCCAGATGGTGGATGGGGAGGTGGGTATATTTTGACAGATTCGTAAACAAGTAACTCTCAAACCTACGGGAAAAGTGCCAAACCTCCCCTTTTCCCCCCCCTTCTCCCCCCCCCCTTATCGTATCTCGGAAACTACGAGACCCGTATTTTTTTCTTTTTACGGATTCGTATAGAGGAGGCTCGGTAAAGTAAAAACCATTTTGCAAAGTCCCCCCCCCGCCCCCCTTCTCCCCCCCTTTAGGCGGATCTCGGAATCTAAGAGACTTGGAACATTTTTTTTTTCAGATTCATTTAGAGGGGCAATGCTATAGTCAAAATACTTCTGCAACCCCCCCCCCCATCACCCCCCTTTTTTTTTTGTTATTTTTTCACAAGCACGCGAGGTGCTTGCACCTCGCGCAACACGTTTGCGTGTACTTGATTTAGAGGGGCAATGCTTTAGTTTTCTTCACAAGCACGCGAGGTGCTTGCACCTCGCGCATCACACAAATACTAAACCCCCGATCACCCCTCCCATTTTTTTTCTTTCACAAGCACGCGAGGTGCTTGCACCTCGCGCAACACACAAATACTAGTTATACTATTTAAAGCTAGATTACCACTCACTCACTGACATAATTGTTCTCCCAGATGGTGGATGGGGAGGTGGGTATATTTTGACAGATTCGTAAACAAGTAACTCTCAAACCTACGGGAAAAGTGCCAAACCCCCCCTTTGCCCCCCCCTTCTCCCCCCCCCTTCTCCCCCCCCCCCCCCTATCGTATCTCGGAAACTACGAGACCCGTATTTTTTTCTTTTTACGGATTCGTATAGAGGAGGCTCGGTAAAGTAAAAACCATTTTTCAAAGTCCCCCCCCGCCCCCCTTCTCCCCCCCTTTAGGCGGATCTCGGAAATTAAGAGACTTCGAACATTTTTTTTTTCAGATTCATTTAGAGGGGCAATGCTTTAGTCGAAATATTTGTGCAACCCCCCCCCCCCCCATTTCCCCCCCCCCCTTTTTTTTTTCACAAGCACGCGAGGTGCTTGCACCTCGCGCAACACGCAAATACTAAACCCCCCCATCACCCCCCCTTTTTTTTTATTTTTCACAAGCACGCGAGGTGCTTGCACCTCGCGCAACACGCAAATACTAAACCCCCCCAACACCCCCCCCCCCCTTTTTTTTTATTCTTTTTTTTTTTCACAAGCACGCGAGGTGCTTGCACCTCGCGCAACACGCAAATACTAAACCCCCCCCATCACCCCCCCTTTTTTTTTTTCACAAGCACGCGAGGTGCTTGCACCTCGCGCACCACGCAAATACTAAGCCCCCCCCCCATCTCCCCCATCACCCCCCCCCCCCTTTTTTTTTTTTTTTGTTTCAAGCACGCGAGGTGCTTGCACCTCGCGCAACACGCAAATACTAGTTGAAATATATTTTCAAAAGAACATTTCTAGTTATTAATTTCCTGACTATGTAAGATTTATTTTTAATTACTGCGCTCCAAGACGCAAATTGCTGACATTGCTAAAGAGGCGGCTAAGTTGAAGTGGGCCTGGGCTGGCCACGTCTGCCGCATGCCCGATGATTTGTGGGCCAAAATTACCACTTTCTGGAACCCTGATACAGCTAAATGGCGTCGCCGTAGACCTCGTAGAAGATGGCGGGACGAGCTGGATCAAACTTACGACCAGTGGATTACTTTGGCCTTGGACGAAACCACCTGGAAATCATAGGGAGAGACCTTTGCCCATCAGAGGGATGACGCAGGCGAACAGTAACAGTCACTTTCAGATTAATTCATTTAAACTTTTAAACAAACTTTTTAAAGTAAACTACTGAACTGACTGAGACTGTCATCTTATAAAAAACTTTTTACCAAAAAATTAAACCGACTCCCAAAAACACTACAAAGTGAAAAATAACTTTAATTTCGGTAGTTGGTGTCTTTAGTTTTGTATTTTCGTTTTTGGCACTGACTGGAAACACTGCAAAGTGAAAAATAATTTTAATTTCGGAAATTAAATTTATTTTTCACTTTGCAGTGTTTTTGGGAGTCGGTTTAATTTTTTGGTAAAAAGTTTTTATTTCACTCTTTTCAGTTGGTCGATTTTTAATTTACCTAGTTAAAACAGCCTAAATGTCAACTACTTATAACCTTTTACAAAATATTGCTTTTCCCAATGCTGGGCCGTTAATTGTTGAGGAGTTCTCCTGGTACTTCACCATCAGCTCTACATCACCATATGCATTGTGACGAACATAAAGTGCTTAACATCCATATTCGAGTAATCGAATCGCAATCCATGAAATACTTATTATTGAGTAGGTTCGGCGGCCATCTGTGGTCTTCATCATCAGTTCCACTTCCCCAAATGGTATTTTTTGAGAGCAACTGCACAAGTTACTATAAGAAATACCCAAAACGCCATAGGTGTGCCTATAATATTTGAAGAGTTCCCACGATTTCTCCAGGATCCCATCATCATATCCTGACCTAGTGACAATGGGACCAATTTCGACCCTTTCAAACAAAAAAAGAATTTTCCAAATTGGTTCAGCCGTCATAAAAAAAATATAATTATATATATATATATATATACGCGTCCAATTGATAACCTCCTCTTTTGGTCGTCGGTTGAAAATGTTCTATAGAAAAAGAAAGTGACAAAAAAAAATTAAAAATTCACTCACGTAAGTTAAGATGCTCAAATGATCGAGATTAGTCGCTTTTGCGAAAAAAAAAATATCGTCTTCACCAATTTTAAAAGGGGGTTAAAATTTCTAGGAGGAAGAGATAACTTATAAAAACTTTTTACCAAAAAATTAAACCGACTCCCAAAAAACACTGCAAAGTGAAAAATAACTTTAATTTCGGTAGTCGGTGTCTTTAGTTTTGTATTTTCGTTTTTGGCACCGACTTCCGAAATTAAAGTTATTTTTCACTTTGCAGTGTTTTTTGGGAGTCGGTTTAATTTTTTGGTAAAAAGTTTTTATTTCACTCTTTTTAGTTGGTTGATTTTTAATTTACCTAGTTACAAGAGCCTAAATGTCAACTACTTATAAAATTTTACAAAATATTGCTTTTCCCAATGCTGGGCCGTTAATTTTTGAGGAGTTCTTCTGGTACTTCACCATCAGCTATACATCACCATATGCATTGTGACGAGCATAAAGTGCTTAATATCCATATTCAAGTAATCGAATCGCAATCTACGAAATACTTATTATTGAGTAGTTTCGGCGACCATCTGTGGTCTTCATCATCAGTTCCACTTCCCGAAATGGTACTTTTTGAGAGCAACTGCACAAGTAACTATAAGAAATACCCAAAACGCCATAGGTGTGCCTATAATATTTGAAGAGTTCCCTCGATTTCTCCAGGATCCCATCATCAGATCCTGACTTGGTGACAAATGGTACCAATTTCGAAGTATACCCTATCAAACAAAAAAAGAATTTTCCAAATCGGTTCAGCCGTCTTCGAGTACTCGGTGATCATACTGTACGGGATTTAGGGAGTTTGCTGGATGAACAACAAATGATGGATTACTCGGCACAAGAAATTATTTTAATGTGTGTGAACTACACGAATTCTGTACAGCAAGTGAGGTTGCATTACATTCTAAAACACAAACCGATTAGCTAGTTAACAATAGTCAGGTCGCTGCTAAGACACATTTGTCAGGCGCTTCAACATGCCCCCGGGCGTTGAAAGCAGCGATTTCAACAAGATTTCGAGGTCACAGGCAATGGGCAGATCCGGTTGAATGCTCTCCGACTCCAGTGGAAGTCTGAATATCAGCTACACGAGCGATGCCATCGGTTCCTGGGTGAATAGCCACAACTCGCCCAAGTCTCCACTTCAGCGGAGGAAGATTATCCTCCTTAATCACTACCAAGGAGTTCAGCTTTAAACCATCCTTGCAAGAACGCCATTTGGTTCGCATTTGCAGTTCCGCCACATACTCCTTGCTCCATCTGCTCCAGAAATGTTGACGAAGCTGTTCTATTCGTTGGTAGCGAGACAGATGGTTGCCAGAGTGATCTTGATACTCGGGCTGCGGCAAGGAAGTAAGGGGCTGCCCAACAAGAAAATGACCCGGTGTAAGCGGCGTATAGTCCGTAGGATCTGAAGACAATGGCGTGAGTGGACGAGAGTTCAGAATGGCTTCTATCTGAGTTAGTGCGGTGTATAGTTCCTCAAAAGTCAAATTACAATTGCCCAACACTCTTCGAAGGTGGTACTTTGTTGACTTGACACCCGCCTCCCAGAGTCCACCGAAATGCGGCGTATACGCAGGGATAAAATGGAACCTAATTCCATCGTTGGCTGCACTTGCACCCAAGGACAAACTATTTAATTTTAAAAACTTTGAAAGATCGTTGTACGCACCGACAAATGAGGTACCGTTGTCGGAAAAAATATCAACGGGTTTACCTCTCCGAGAAATAAATCGATACAATGCCAGTAGGTAGCTATTACTAGTTAAATCGCCAACGAGTTCCAAATGGATTGCCTTGGTTGTAAAACATATAAAAATTGCCACGTACACCTTTACTAGCCTGCATCCACGACCTTGTCGACTAGCACACATAATAGGCCCGGCGTAATCTACGCCCGTGCTCTCAAAGGGATAACCTGGACGAAGACGTTCTTGTGGTAAGTTGCCCATTATAGGAGCAACAACCTTTCCCTTCATACGGTGACACAGAACACACTTGTGATAAGAAACCTTCGCCAAGTTGCGACCTCCTATTGGCCAATAAGATTCCCTGATAGAAGCTAGTAGTAATTGTGGGCCAGCGTGCATTAACCGTTTGTGTTCGAAATTAAATAATAATTTTGTAAAATAATGTGTGGACTGTAATAAAATAGGGTGCTTTTTACTATAAGCAAAATTAGAATTATCGAGACGTCCTCCTACTCGCATTATGTTTTTATCGTCCAAATAAGCATTGAACTTGAGAAGGGCGCTCTTTTTAGGTAAGCTCTTTTTATTTAAAAGTAATTCATACTCCGGAAATGATTCAGATTGACTTTGAATAATGACGGTATTAAGTGCGTCTTGTAACTCATCCTGTGATAAATATTCAGTTATAGGATAACATTTCCTACATGATTTAATGAATCTCAACATATAAGCTACGGAACGTATAAGCCGTTGGTAATTAGAAAAACGACTAAAATCAATCAAGGCTTCAGTTGATTCATTAATAACAACATTTAACACTAAATTAGGTCGAGTCTCCGGTAACGTCTCTGGTCCTAAACATTCAACTTTAGAAGGCCACTCAGACGGGTCCAGTTTTAGGAAATCTGGTCCAGACCACCACAAGTCTAAACCCTGCAGAATACTAATGTCTACACCTCGAGATATTAGGTCTGCTGGGTTTTTGTCTGTTGGAACGTGCCTCCATGTACAGTTACCCGCCTTGTCCAAAACTTCAGCAACGCGGTTGCGTACAAATGGCTGAAGTTTGGCAGGCATCATCTGTAACCATCCCAACACGATGGTCGAATCAGTCCAACAATAGACTCGACTGACTGCCACTCGGAGTGAGCTAATCACCTTCTCATAAAGACGGGCAGCAACTACCGCACCGCACAACTCCAACCGCGGAATTGTTGTGGGCTTTATGGGAGCCACTCGACTCTTGGCTATTAATAAACAAACCGAACATTCACCGTCGTCATTAAAACTGCGAACATTGCGAGCAAGCACCGTATGCGGACTCAGACGCATCTGAAAAAATATGTAGTTCTAACTCGCGATATAAATTGCAAACTACTATCCGCGGAATACGGAAATGATGCAAAAGCGGCAATGATTTAATTATAGTATCCCAATGTTTTTTAATATCATCAGGCAGTGGTTGATCCCATGATAATTTATTCAACCACATTTTCTGTAATAATACCTTCATGGTGACAACAATAGGACCTAACAGACCTAAGGGATCGAAAATACGCGCAATCACGGACAACAAATCACGCTTAGTGTTCCAAGCTGAAGACTTTGCCAGACATATAGGAAACCCTAACTCATCGGAAGCGACATACCAACTGAGACCTAGCAACTTGTCAGGCTCATTAGATGCAATATTTAAGTCAAATGAGGTAGGCACACTACATGAGCTTAGTAAGTTGCCTGAGGCAGGAACAGTGTCCAAAACTAATTGAGGATCATTTGACTTCCATTTTCTCAATGGCATACATGCTGAAGCAAGTGCCTTGGTTACTTCAGTGCGGATGAATTTCACTTCATCTACGTTATTTCCTCCGGTAAGTAAATCGTCGACGTAAAAATCGTGCATAATGATTTCAGATATTTTAGGGTCCCTACAATCGAGTCCTAATTGTTTAATGCATCGTGTCGCAAGGAATGGCGCACTAGCCGTACCGTATGTGACGGTGTTTAATTGATAAACATTAATAGGCTCACAAATATTATCACGCCAAACCACCTGTTGCAAATGTCTATCTGACGGGTGAACAGCTATTTGTCTGTACATTTTTTCCACATCTGCAGACAAAACATACTTGTGGAATCTAAACCTAACAAGTATAGACACTAGATCATCCTGTACAGTTGGCCCAACCATCTGTATGTCATTAAACGACACTCCCGTTACAGTAGGACAACTTGCGTTAAAGACTACACGAAGCTTGGTCGTGCTACTCGACTCACGTAATATTCCGTGATGCGGAATAAAGTAGCCTGACCACAAATTAGGTTTATTTAATTTGGTCATATGACTAAGCGACTCGTATTCTAACATAAAATCATGGTACATTTTACCAAATTGAGGTTTAATCTTCAATCTACGTTCTAATGAGTATAAACAGTGTGTAGCTTTCTTATAAGAATCTCCTAGAACCGAAGGATCTTTCTTAAAGGGTATACGAACACAAAAACGACCATCAGCCAATCGTGTCGTATTTTTAACAAAATGATCCTCACATAACTTCTCTTCTGGCATTAACGAATTAAAAGATTTGATGTCTACCTCCTCTAATTGCCAAAATTTGGTCAAATCGGTTCTAAGTATTTCACAGTTACTGTCATCCGCAGAAACAGTTAAATTACATTTTATATTATTAGAAAGCAATGAAATATAATTTTGAGTAAATGGACCGGAAACTATCCAACCTAAACGAGTTTCAAATAACATTGGTTTTCCGGTACCTAAATTAAGTCTTTGTGATCCTAACAATCCCCAAAAGAGATCAGCACCGATTAATATATCGATATTAGCGGGCTTATAAAATGTAGGATCAGCTAAAGTAATATTCGACGGAATGTCGAAATCAAAAATATTTATTTCACGGCACGGCACGTCACTTGTAATAAATGGCAAACCAAAACAATTAAGTTCGGAAGTAAAACTATCATCTAATGACGTCATCTTAATACTGTTGGAACTAACGTAATTACATCAATGATGTTGGTATGTGCCTAAAACACATACATGGAGTTTGTATATGTCCCTCTATAAACTCTTGTAGTTTAGAATAAGTTTTCTAGACAGATGTCAGTAGACAGTTGGTCCTGATCGTTTTGCCTGTGCGGATCAAAGAGTATGTAATACTGGTGCGGATGCACAATATATTTGGAATCTAATATGGTATTTTATTGAGTAGTTCACGGAATGTTCAACATGGTAGCAGAGCGTTAAATTCGCTACTCTGATAATTATTTTCCAAGTGTGCGCGTGTGTTTTCGTAAAATTATTTTCAAAAATTTTGTTTCGCAAGAAAACAAAAGATGGCAACTGCCATTCAGAATTTTTCTGTAGAAAAATTATCCGGGATCCAAGATTATCCATCCTGGAAATTTATGATGCGGATGGTGCTCATCCACGACGATCTTTGGGATTGTGTGGGCACAACTGAAAATAAAAACGAAGACGCGAAGAAACAGGAAAAGGCGCTCGCGAAAATCGCCTTGAACGTGAAGTCTTGTGTATTTCCACAAATTAGAAATGCCAAGACGGCTCGCGAAGCGTGGAGCAACCTGCAGAAGGCATACGAGGACCGAGGCTTGTCACGACGGCTCGGATTGCTTCGCACATTGTTCGCCACCAAATTAAGCGAATGTGCGAGCATGGAGGCATACGTTAATAAGGTCATGGATACATCGCAACAACTGAGCGACATCGGAGCGGCTTTGGAAGATGACTTCGTGGCCGTGATTTTACTCAGCGGTTTGACAAGCGATTACGACCCGTTGATAATGGCTCTAGAAAATTCGAACACGTCACTCTCAAGCGAAAATGTCAAAGCGAAATTGCTTCTAGAAAATGCAAGACGTGATATGAAAAGCGAAGATGTTACGGCTTTAGCAGCTCGGAAAGCACCGAAACCAATTAAGTGCTTCAGGTGCAAAAAGAGTGGGCATATCAAGAAGGATTGTCCTGACAACTCTGACGGCAAGAAGAGTGGCCGGAAAAGCCAGGCGCATCTCACAGCGTTGTCCGCAGGAGTCAAGCGTAACGTTTGGTACGTTGACAGTGGTGCGGCGCAGCATTTTTGCAATGATCGCAGTTTTTTATCAGATTTTACAACTGAAAAGCCAAAGAAGGTCTTAATTGCCAATGGTGAAGCATTGCCGACAGCTGGAAAAGGAACTGCGCAAACTGTGCTTAAGGACAATAGTGTGAGATCGATAAGTAATGTGTACTTAGTCCCTAAATTGTCTGCTAATTTGTTATCTGTAAGTGCGATGGATAAGAAAGGTTTCGAAATTGTGTTTCGTTCTGGCGTGTGTACGGTCTATGACAATGGGGAGGTTTTGGCTACAGCTACCATGAGAGATGGTATTTATGAACTTGATGCCATTGAAACTGTTTCTGTTTCGTGTAGCGAGCCATCCTCGCAGGCCATGTGTTCGTCTTTGTCTGTAGGTACAGGTGACAGCAAAGCGGTGCCGGCACGTAAACTGAAGGTTGATAGTCGTCCTGTTGCCGTGAGCGTGAAGCAAGCGCCGCAGTCCCTTGCTACTGGAAGCCAGTCGACACAACAAATTTGGCACCATCGTCTAGCGCATCTGAACACCCGAAGCATGGAGTTACTGCGAAAAGGTATGGTCAAAGGTATTTCTTATGACAACAATAACTTTCAGTCGTGTGTTTCCTGCATCTTAGGTAAACAGACTAAGTTGCCGTTTCCGAAGAAATCTGAGACTAGGGCCAAGGAAATCCTTGGATTAGTTCACAGTGACGTCATGGGACCACTGCCGTGCCCGTCCCTAGGTGGGAAAAGATATTTTCTGTTGTTCATTGACGACCTGTCACGAAAAACATTCGTTTATTTTCTTAGGAGGAAGGATGAGGTTTTCGAGATGTTTAAAGAATTCAAAACTCTCGTAGAAAACCAAACCAATAAAAAAATAAAAGTTTTTCGTAGTGACAATGGTGGTGAATATGTCAATTCTAATTTTCAGAAGTTCCTGAAGAAGCATGGGATTCGACATCAGACCACGGTTCCAAGGTCATCAGCTCAGAATGGAGTCGCGGAACGCGCGATCAGAAGTGTTACGGAGAAAGCCCGGTGCATGCTCCAGGAAGCAGGCTTGAAAAAGGAATTCTGGGCAGAAGCAGTTAACACTGCCGTCTACCTGAAGAATCGCTCTCCAACTAAGGCGGTGATGGGCTTTACACCGGAAGAAAAATGGTCAGGTAAAAAGGAGAATCTGAGTTACCTACGCATTTTTGGTTGTCAAGCTTATGCCCTACAGCACAAAAGGGACAAATTGGATCCCAAAAGTAAGAAATATATTTTTGTCGGATACTGTGACGAGACAAAGGGTTACAGATTGATTGATCCGGCGAGCTCGAAGAATGTCATAAAAGCAAGAAATGTCACTTTTCTAGAACATGCTTTTTGGAATGACACTTCATCGGATGAGTATGACAGTTCACGTTACACTCAGATTGGTTTGTTTCCGAACAATGTAACTGTCGCCGATAATGTTCCAGTGCAACCCGCCTTACTCGATTTACCCCAAGAGCCCGCAGAAATATCTAACGAAAACTGTCAAGATAACAGCGCCATTACGATAGATGATTCTGAGAGCAGTAGTGAGACCCCAGATGACCCTGCGGATGAGACGTATGTCCCAGGAGATTCCACACTGGAAGACTACGAGAACTCTACGGACGAATTTAGTGAGTTTGAGTCAGCTAGTGTAGCACGCACTGTATGCAGTGACACGGGGGACCCTCAGACAGTACGCGAGGCACTCAATGGCCCAGAAGCAAGTAAGTGGAATGCCGCGATGGCGGAAGAGTATAAATCCTTCATCGTTAATAAGTGTTGGACTCTGACTGACCGCGATGCGAAGCAACGGCCTGTCAAATGCAAGTGGATCTTTAAAAGAAAGCTTGGCCTCGACGGGGAAATATTGAGGTATAAAGCGCGCCTAGTCGCAAAGGGTTATACCCAGAAATACGGTATTGATTACGAAGAAACGTTCTCCCCTGTAGTACGATATTCTACTATACGTACGTTACTAGCTTTAGCAACGGAACATAACATGAATATCGAGCATCTGGATGTAAAAACAGCATTTTTGAGTGGAGATTTAAAAGAGACCTTTTTTATGGAGCAGCCAGAGGGCTACAAGATAAAAGGCCAAGAAGATAAAGTTTACAAGTTGAATAAGGCCATATACGGACTGAAGCAAGCTTCAAAGTCTTGGTATGAGAAAATAAATGGCGTTTTGACAAGCAAAATGAAATTCAAACGTTTATCTTCCGAACCTTGTGTTTATGTAAAGTCGAGTGGGAAATCTATGACTATAATTGCGCTCTATGTTGATGACATAATGTTATTTTCTTCAGCTGGTTGCCGAGATACGGCAGGAATCAAAGAAGAATTAAAGAAGGCCTTCGAAATCAAAGATTTAGGGCCAGCACATCACATTCTTGGAATGAGGCTTTGCAGACAGAACAAGGAAATAACTCTAGACCAGTCAAGCTATATAAAGAAGGTGCTAGAACGATTTCATATGTCAGATTGCAAACCTGCGAGAACACCTATGGAGATAGGTCTGAAGCTCGTGAAATCTACAAAGAAGGATTGTACGCACGACTACAGAGGCCTGATAGGATGTCTGATGTACATAGCGGTATGTACGCGGCCGGATATTGCGCACGCTGTCAGCTCGCTCAGCCAGTTCAACGACGCGTACGACGAGACTCATTGGAAGGCGGCAAAACGCGTTCTTCGCTATCTGAAAGGTACGCCTGATCATTATTTAACTTTTCAGAAGTCAGGGTTGGATATCGTCGCATATGCTGATGCTGATTTTGCGTCAAATGAGGTCGATCGCCGATCTTATACCGGTTATGTGTTCAAAATTGGAAATTCTACTATCTCTTGGGAGAGTAGAAAACAGAAAACAGTGGCGCTTTCAAGCACAGAGGCCGAATATATGTGTCTGTCAGATGCTTGTAAAGAGGCACTTTTTCTACGCAAGTTTCTGTTCGAAATTTACGGGGTACAGTATAGGATTACGTTGTTTAATGATAATCAGTCTGCACTGAAGTTGTGCACTAATTCTATGTACCACGCCAGAACGAAACACATTGACGTAAGACATCATTTCATCAGGGAAATCGTTGAGGAAGGTACAGTCGTTATAAAATACCTTTCTACTGATGAAATGGTGGCCGACGTTTTAACGAAACCGTTGGCAAAGGAAAAACACGATAAGTTTGTATGTCGTTTATTTCTATCGTTAAATAAATGATATGATGGTTCTAAGCAGTAGGTAAGGTATACTTGCAGAAGTATAATTTGTTTTAGATCCGTATCACATAGTTTTGAATATTTACTGTTTACATGTGTGACGGATACTTTGATAGATTTATATTTTTGCTTTGTTTTAGCTGTTATAATGTTTTATTATTTTTAGACAGCGGATGTGTTTAGGCTTAGATTATTTATTGTGTTCAATGTGTGTAATGTGATTTACATGAGTTTATATTGGTTCAAGGGCCAGTGTTGTAACTAACGTAATTACATCAATGATGTTGGTATGTGCCTAAAACACATACATGGAGTTTGTATATGTCCCTCTATAAACTCTTGTAGTTTAGAATAAGTTTTCTAGACAGATGTCAGTAGACAGTTTCATAGTGTATTACATACTCTTTGGACAGTTTGTTCTGATCGTTTTGCCTGTGCGGATGCACAATATATTTGGAATCTAATATGGTATTTTATCGAGTAGTTCCCGGAATATCCAACAAATACGACATGTTTTGCCTACGTGCGAAGTAACATTGTTTATGCCAAGTATAGATTTATTTACCTGGCTAGTTATTAAATTAAGTTGTCTGCACAATCTTTCCGTAATGAATGACGAAGTGCTACCGCTATCAAGAACCGCGCGAACGAGATGCACACAACCAGTACGATCCTGCAGTTTGATCAAGGCGGTCGATAACAACACTTCACGCTGCTTATGACCTTGAGAGGATGCAATATGTGCTGATAAGGCAAGGTTATTTGTTTCTGTGTTAGCAGACGGAATGGAAGACGACGCAGACAAGTTATTAGTTGAATTCTCATTGAGTGTATTCGTAATATTACTGTTAGAATCTGTGTGAATTAGTGTGTTGTGCCTACGCTTACATAGTTTACAACCAGGTTTTTTACATTTGTTAGCGAAATGACCCGAGCGAAAACAGTTGAAACATATCTTATAGCTAGGTAGTAATGTGCGGCGAGCGTCATTGCTCAATGAAAGAAACTGTGGACAATTAATTAAAGTGTGATCATTACTATTACATTTAGGACATACTTTAGGAGCTAAGTCGTTACTAGAACTATTCAAAGGCTGATTAGCTACCATCGCTTTGATCTTAGGACTAGATTTACTTACCGTTTGGGAATGATTGTTTCGAGCTCGTTCTAAGTTTTCGATCAGGTCAGCTCGATTACGTAAGAATTGCATAAATACGTCAAACGTAATGGAGCTTTCCTTGTCTATCTTAACCTTGCACTCCTCCCACTCACGATAAGTCCTTTGATCAATCTTTTGAGTAACATGGTAGATCAGAAGTGTGTCCCAGTACCTTACAGGCTCACCTAACGACTCTAATGCTCGCAAGTCCTTATTTAATTGATCGATTAAACTCTTTAGTGCACTAGAAGATTCCTTGGAGATCACCCCAATATTATATAATGCGGATATATGATTGTGCACCAGTAACCTTTGATTATCAAATCGATCAAGTAACAAATTCCACGCCACATCGGGAGATTGCAATCCTTGATTCGTTTTATAATCTTCAATATTACAATCGCTGATCTTCAATAATACGTCATCCGGCTCGAAGGACCATGTACGGGATTTAGGGAGTTTGCTGGATGAACAACAAATGATGGATTACTCGGCACAAGAACTTATTTTAATGTGTGTGAACTACACGAATTCTGTACAGCAAGTGAGGTTGCATTACATTCTAAAACACAAACCGATTAGCTAGTTAACAATAGTCAGGTCGCTGCTAAGACACATTTGTCAGGCGCTTCAACACATACATAAAAAAAAAAAATATACGCGTCGAATTGATAACCTCCTCTTTTGGTCGTCGGTTGAAAATCAATAAATATTTAATTTAATTTAATGCAAGTAATTGTTTCTTTTGTGAGAAATCTTTACCCTTTATTTGGACCTCCTACCTAATTTTGATACAGGACCTAATACGTCATTGACAGGGCCCTCCAAGGCACGCTACGCCACTGAAATGGAGGAAAAATTTCAAATATTGAATAATTTCTCATGTTTACGGTGAGTAATTCCTGTCAACAGCCGATACTAATATGGTATAAAGGGTTTGGGTACAAGCAGTAACGCCACTATGGAGGAAGGCTACATTAAAGCCTGCATTCGGCATTCTATATGATTGATTTTGCCTGTATTCAGACACCGGACACCTCAATTAACGCTTGCAGACTTCACGAATTCAATTAACCGTGTTAGTGGACATACAGACCGGACTTTTTAATTTTATATAGCTGGCGTGCCAGACTTTTCAAATTTCGTCACTAACCGTCACATCAAGTTAGAATGCGCTATTTCTGTAATCATAATATAGTTTATAGCTGCTATACTACCTTTTCCCAAACTCTGAAAATTATGTATGGATATCTTCTGTACGTGTGTCTTTTACCAAACTACTCCTAAACAGCTGTACCGATTTGGATGATTTTTAATGTATATTTCAATGGGTTCCTGAATAGCTTATGTGTCACCGAATTTGATCATATTTAATGTGACGCTGCTTCTTTGGGCCTCGTGCTGAGGTCTGCCAGGTCCACTCAGGTCTGTCAGGCGCTGTCGAGTAAGAGTAGCCCATCATCCCGTTAGGACCAGGCCAGGCTCGGATCACTGAAGGAAGAGGGTGGGTTTTTGGTAAGTGATGATTTTCATCAGAATTGCATGCATGGTCATATTTATTTAAAGCTTGATATTCTATTTCTGATATACTTTATTTTTCAGAAACTCCACTGCCAAGACATAATTAAAAAGTTTAGAACTGTTCAACCAAGTTCATGTAATCTGTGCTTGACTTAGAATGAATTCACTTGGATGAGCATTGCTTCGAAAATCACATACTTGGATCAGTTTAAGTGGTTTTGTTGAACCGACGGCTCTCGTTTATTTGCCTTTTGATATCGTAACCGCGATGAAAGTATAGATTTATATATAGAGTATGAGGAGCACCATTTCTATTTCCAATCAACGGACGTAGAACTAACAAATAAGCTTAAATTGTCCTGGCTTTCGACAAAAGTGCCAATCTAACTTTTCCCCTTTTTTTTACTTTTGCGATTGTGATTTTTTATAGTGGTCCCGGTTCCCTTATTTTTGCATTCACAAAAGGAAAAGACTAAACTGATAGGCATTGACAGCATAACGTAGAAATATTTTTACAATATGTGCCAATAATCAGTCTGTTCCTATCGTAATCTTGCATCTAATAATTACGTGTGTAAAGGGTGAATCTAGTAACATGTCGTTTTGAAAACGAAGTATTATATCCTTAGTTAGGTATACTAATTTGACTCTATAGGTACTGCTTACTTATCTATAGGGTTAGAATTTTCCAAACTTAATCAATTCGTACAATATGCTGGCATGCCTACTATTCAGGCCTCACCGTCGGGGGCAGCTGTTGGCGAGTCTGAATCTGAAGCGATTGAAATGTCGTGCAATTGTCCAGCTAACTTCATCAGCGCAAGACAAACTGGTGCAATTTAGGTCGTACTTGTCCAAGCTCGGCCAGACAATAGCGATAGATTGACGAGCGGAGTATGACGTCGACACTGCGTTTTAAATAGAATCAGATTTCGTTGAAAAGAACCTTTCAGGCTCAAGTATGTACCTATATGTAAAAAATATTACTACAATCCTCCCGTTATTTTATGACAAAATTATTTTTACCATGTAAGAAGCACCTATTAGTAATCTTCTTACTAATATCTTATCTTACTTCTTACTTCTTACTAATATTATAAATGCGAAAGTTTGTGAGGATGGATGGATGTTTGTTACTCTTTCACGCAAAAACTACTGAACGGATCTGAATGAAATTTGGTAAGTAGATAGTTGACATTCTGGAATAACACATAGGCTACTTTTTATCCCGAAATTCCCACGGGATCGGGATTTGCGCGGGAAAACCATCCCACGCGTACGAAGTCGCGGGCAAAAGCTAGTCTGATATAGCTATGCTACATAGATTTATATAACTATTGGCCATAATAAACACATTATATTTCTTTTTTATTTATTGAACTCGGATAATCTTCATACAAAATAATTTGTCTACTTCACGGGCTGCGTAACAAAAATTATCTAAATAAATACGGTATTTAATTATTGATGAACTTTTTGCCAAAACGTTGTTAATACCAATTGATTACGGTAAAAATATTTATGTTAATTATTTGAAATATTAAAATTTTGGGTACAAAGTAATGTCCATTGTTTTGTTCATTTTTGGTTATTCATTTTTGTAACAACAAAATTTGTTATTATTTAGAAATTGTAAAATGGCAGCACTCAAACTATAACGAGCTAATCAATTCTCGAGTGAAAATAATGAGTGACGCGTGTTTCTATGTTGGCGAGCAAAATTCCAATTTTAATTTATCAGTTTTGTTTTGTTTCAAACAACACAGGTATGTGAGCACTTATATTATTTAATTATTCAATTAAGCACGTTATTGCTGACATTTATTGAAATGCAAGGTTGTTGGAACTCATTGTGATTTCTGTTTGGCTTACCATATTTGAAGTTACTTTCAAAGCATAGCGGTTGTTCATTTTGTTAAGATTTTAGTTGCGTTACAAAAATGAAATAACAAAAATGAACTAAAGTCGCAATCACATTGCTGATAAAATTTTATTATTAGAGCATGATTCTAATATTTTTCTTTTTGTATATTTGAGTGTATTGTAACAAAACGGTTTCACTTCGCAACTTTGTAATTTATCCGTTGAGTTGATGAGTTTACTGAAATTGTTGTTAGGGTTCCGTAGCCTAATGGCACAAACGGCATCCTTATAAATTCGTCATGTCTGTCTGTCTATGCAATTAATTGTATGTATTATTATATATTTTATTCGGAAACTATTAGGACTCAATCAATATCAATAAGCTTTATTCATTCCTTATAAGTAGTAAGTACAATTATTACATTAAAAAAATTTTTTGCAAAAAATAGAACCGACTTCCATATCAAAACACTACAAAGCCAAAAATAACTTTAATTTCGGAAGGCGGTGTCAAAAACGAAAATATATACAAATCTAAAGACACCGCCTTCCGAAATTAAAGTTATTTTTGGCTTTGTAGTGTTTTGATATGGAAGTCGGTTCTATTTTTTGCAAAAATTTTTTTTTCACTCTTTTTAGTGGGTCGGTTTGTAATTTATGTAGTTACAAAAGCCATAATGTCAACAACTTATCACCTTTTACAAAATATTGCTTTTCCCGATGCATAGCCGTTAATTTTTGAGGAGTTCTCCTGGTACTTGACCATCAACTCTACATCACCATATGTATTGTGACGAGCATAAAGTGTTTAACATCCGTACTCAAGTAATCGAATCGCAATCTACGAAATACTTATTATTGAGGAGTTTCAGTGGCCATCTGTGGTCTTCATCATCAGTTCCACTTCCCCAAATGGTAGTTTTCGGAAGCAACTGCTCAAGGTACTACAAGAAATACCCAAAACGCTATAGGTGTGCCTATAATATTTGAAGAGTTCCCTCGATTTCTCCAGGATCCCATCATCAGATCCTGATTTTGTAACAATGGGACCAACTAGAAACTATACCCATTCAAACGCAAAAAGAATTTTTCAAATCGGTTCAGCCGTCTCCGAGTTATGAGGTAACATACATAAAAAAAAAAATTACACACACTCAATTAATTGATACAACTTTAGAATAATATTATATACAATAAAAATAGCTCTCAAATAATTAAATAATTCTTAAAACTAAATAATAAACATCCAAAACAATATCAAATTAATACAGTATTACAATCTAAGTTAAAGTTAAAATTCAAATTATACAATAAAATAGATTAATTTGGCCTCGTAAATTCATATATCTTCTATACTTATAATAAATCTGTAGAGAGGTCAATTCTGTACATGAAATATATTTACAAAATAAAAATAACTATCAGGGGGTGATTAGGGATCGATACTGATGCCAAAAATGCAATCAGTAAAATTTTTGTCTGTCTGTCTGTCTGTCTGTCTGTCTGTCTGTCTGTCTGTCTGTCTGTCTGTCTGTATAACCGTTATAGAAACAAAAACTACTCGACGGATTTTAACGAAACTTGGTACAATTATTTTTCATACTCCTGAGCAGGTTATAGTATACTTTTCCTCATGCTACAATTAATAGGAGCGGAGCAGTGAAGGGAAATGTTGGGAAAACGTGAGAAGTTACTCCATTTTTTAAGCTTCCGTCGCGTGTGCAACCTTAATGGTTAAAGCTACACAGAAATCATTTATGACGGAAATGTTCTCCTTAAAATTATATAAAAAATATCCCACGACATCTTTTATGGTTGACTCACAATAACACGTGTAATTCCCGATAGCTTATCAGTTCGAAGCTTTCTGATTATTATTCTGCTCCGAAATTTAAAACCACCACAACTTTGCAATGGAACTCAGCTAAAAGTAACCCAGTTGCAACAAAATATAATCGAGGCTCGAATTTTAACAGGTTGCGGTGCAGGAGAAACCGTCTTTATTCCCAGAATTCCCATAATACCAAATAATTTTCCATTCCAATTTAAAAGAACGCGATTCCCAGTATCGGTGTGTTGCAATGACAATTAATAAGGCTCAAGGGCAGACTTTTCGTGTTGCTGGAGTAGATCTCGGTGTCAGTTGTTTCTCGCATGGTTAGTTGTACGTCGCTCTTTCCCGGGTTAGCAGTTCTAGAAATCTTTATGTTCACGTGCCAGACGGGTCAACTTTCAACATAGTTTACCCGGAAGCTTTGCGCTGAAGTATTGTCGTTCTATAGGTACTTAAGCTTCATGTGAACGTGATCTAAACAATATTACCAATACATTAATTTAATAACACACAAGGAGTTACACGCTGACGGAGTCGCGGGCACAGCTATTAACAATAATATTGTGCGGTTCGGTATTGCTATATTTTTCAACAGTATTATAGATTGACATATTATATTTCCCTACTAAATTACGAAAGTTAATCTGTGTGTTACATCAAAATCACTGAACCGTGAGGAAGGACATAGGCTACTTTTTTTTACGAAAAACGACGGAAACGTGGACGAAGTCGCGGGCAACAACTATCTATGCTAATATATAAGGCTGAAGAGTTTGTTTGTTTGTTTGAACGCGATAATCTCAGGAACTACTGGTTCGAATTAAAAAAATATTTTTAATTAAATAGTCAATTTATAGAGAAAGGATATAGGCTATATATCATTACGCTAAGGCCAATAGGAGTGGAGCACCAATGAAGAATGCTTCAAAATCGGGGTTAAATTTAACATTAGCCCAAAGTAACTACTCCACGCGGACGAAGTCGCGGGCAAAAGCTAGTATTTTATAAATTAGTTATAAGGACCGCCTAGTGCGGTAAAAGCCTCCTCCATCTGCCTCCATTTTGTTCTGTCCCTAGCCAGTCTACTCCATGTATTGCCTATTAAGCCTGCTATGTCGTCACTCCACCTCTTATTGGGTCTACCACGTCTTCTCTTTTTGTTTATGGGATACCAGTTTGTTATGATCTTGGCCCATCTACTATCGGTCGCTCTTTGTAAATGTCCAGCCCATTTCCATTTTAGCCTAAGTATTTGTTTGATTACGTCTTTTGCCTTAGTTTGTTGTCTTATTGAGCTGTTACTGACTCTATCCCTTAATTTATGGCCCATAAAGCTTCTCTCTGTTGCTCTCTGGCAGACTCTTAATTTATTTAGAGATTTCTCTGTTAGAGGCCATGTTTGGCAGGCGTAAGTTAGGCACGGCATCAGGCATATCTCCATAGCTTTTGTCTTTAGCTCCGTACATAGTGAACTTTTAAATATTTCTTTCATAGCCCAGTATTTGTTCCACGTACTTTTCACTCTTCTGTCTATTTCTAACTTTGTACAGTCTTTGGTAGAGATCAAGTGTCCCAAATATGTGTATTCATTGACCCATTCCAGAGGTTTAGAGTTGATTGTTATTGTCTTTTTAGAATAATTTGTCATAATTTTGGTTTTACTCTCGTTCACTTCAAGCCCTACTTGTTTACTTTCTACATTGAGAGACTCTAGCATGTACTGCAGCTCGTTTGGATCCTCCGAAAGCAAGACAAGGTCGTCTATTAGGACTACAGAGTTGAAAATTTGTAGGTTTTACTTAAAGTCAATCGGTTGCAAGACCGAGAGTCTAACTTTTAAAACAATAGAGAGAGAAAAATATATATATGCTATAGATTTCAATAAAAACTTTCAACGAAAATTGGTTCGAACCAGATATAGTCAGCAGTTTTTGAGATATAACACCTTCATAAAATCCGCAAATATAACAAAAACTATGAAAAACAAAGTTATTTTGCGTAGCAACTACAGAACCCTTCATGGGCGAGATAAACATGCACTTTGCCAGTTTTTTACAATGTAGGTTTAAAAATAGATAAAACCAGGCATCGAATTTAAATTCGTCTCTCAGCACATGGAGTCTGTGTTTCCCGATAGATATAGCTATCGGGATCTTTAAGTCAAGAGTGAATAGCTTACTTCTAGGTAAGCATGCTCCATCTTTGATCACATCATCACTTACTATCAGGTGAGATGTTGGTAAACGTGAGCCTATTATCAAAAAAAAATGCATGGATCTCATTAATATGAAAGTTACGTACATATAAAAAATCTCCTAACATTCATATTGTAAAATCAACGCAAAACAAATTGCTATTGCTAAATAAATGAACACTCACGAAAAAAAAACTTTTTAACAAAAAATTAAACCGACTCCTAAAAAACACTGCAAACTGAAAAATTACTTTAATTTCGGAAGTCGGTGCCAAAAACGAAAAAACAAAACTAAAGACACCGACTACCGAAATTAAAGTAATTTTTCAGTTTGCAGTGTTTTTTAGGAGTCTGTTTAATTTTTTGTTAAAAAGTTTTTTAATTGATTTTTTTATTAAGATCTACAGCATATATTTTGTTTTGGTTTTTGACTACATTATTATAAAAGTAGGAGGGGGGTGGTGAAACACATTTTACCACTTTGGAAGCGTATATCTTTCGACTGACTCGCCCATGAAGAATTCCGTAGCTATGCTTGCTAGCATAGATTAACGTTAAAAGAATGCTGTTATCATAATGTTTATATGACAAAGTTTTATTTGCGGATTTTGCAAATGTGAAAATGAAATCTCAAAAGCTGTATCTCGTTCGACTCAATTAGTTAAAAGTTTTCATTAGAATCTACAGCATATTTTTTATATTTTACACTTTATTATTTTAAAAGTTAGAGACACATTTTACTACTTTGGCACTTCCAAAGTAGTAAAATGTGTCCCCAAATATATCTTTCAAACGATTGACTTTGATAAAAATGATTACATGAACCTCAGTATTATTTTTAAAGGTCTATTTATAGACGCCGACACCCGCATAGGCGTACAGGCTTGATGTAAATGTTTTTTTTACATTATTTTCGCATAAAAATCGGAAAGCGGTTTGCAGAATACATCTATATATCAAGTTTGAACTCTGTAGTCTTAATAGTTTCGGAATAAAATGACTGTGACATACGGAAAGACGGCCAGATAGGCATGACGAATAGTATAAGGGTTCCGTTTTTTTGCTATTCGGCTAAGGAATCCTAACAACATCGCTTTTAAACAATGCCAACGTTGAATGTCTGACCCGTTTTTTCGGGTGGGAAAATCATCGAATGACTTCTCTCGCTCTAAGTGGAGCGAGAAGGAGTGTCAGACTTCTACTGACTATAAGCCCACCCAGTTACTTCAGCTGCCCTTGCCTTCCGGGGCCGCGGTATCTCATTACAACATACCTTTAAACTAAACGATGACATAATAAAAACTTTTTAACAAAAAATTAAACCGACTCCCAAAAAACACTGCAAAGTGAAAAATAACTTTAATTTCGGTAGTCGGTGTCTTTAGTTTTGTTTTTTCGTTTTTGGCACCGACTTCCGAAATTAAAGTTATTTTTCACTTTGCAGTGTTTTTTGGGAGTCGGTTTAATTTTTTGCTAAAAAGTTTTTATTTCACTCTTTTTAGTTGGATGATTTTTAATTTACCTAATTACAAGAGCCTAAATGTCAACTACTTATAGCCTTTTACAAAATATTGCTTTTCCCAATGCTGGGCCGTTAATTGTTGAGGAGTTCTACTGGTACTTCACCATCAGCTCTACATCACCATATGCATTGTGACGAGCATAAAGTGCTTAACATCCATGTTCAAGTAATCGAATCGCAATCCACTCAATACTTATTATTGAGTAGTTTCGGCGGCCATCTGTGGTCTTCATCATCAGTTCCACTTCCCCAAATGGTACTTTTTGAGAGCAACTTCACAAGTTACTATAAGAAATGCCCAAAACGCCATAGGTGTGCCTATAATATTTGAAGAGTTCCCTCGATTTCTCCAGGATCCCATCATCAGATCCTGACTTTGGTGATAATGGGACCAATTTCGAAGTATACCCATTCGAACAAAAAAAGAATTTTCTAAATCGGTTCAGCCGTCTTCGAGTACTCGATGATCATACATTAAAAAAAAAAAAAAAAAACAAAAAAAAAATATACGCGTCGAATTGATAACCTCCTCTTTTGGTCGTCGGTTGAAAATAGGTTTTTAATATGTCCCGAGTCAACGGTACGTCGCGCGTCGTGTAATCGTGTTATTCGCGCTACAATCAGCACCAATGACAAGGCCTTATAACTATAGATAGATAGATAGATAGAATACTCTTTATTGTACACCAATAATTTAAACACACACTTGATTTACAATACTGTAAAATATTGTTACAAGGGCGGTCTTATCGCTGATAGCGATATCTTCCAGACAATCTTTGGATGGACTTTAAGAACATAAAACAAAGAGGGGAGGGGAAAGTCAGTGTACCTACTTCAAGTATATATATTTTACTACTTAAACGCGTATAGAGCTTAAAACCCCGAACATTAGTTGTGAATAAAGTTATCTCTATTAAATAAGCTACTTATATAACACTAGCTGTGCCCGCAACTTCTTTCACAAGAGAGGTTTCCCCGCATAAATCCCGATTCCGTGGGAATTCCGGGATGAAAAGTAGTATATATGTTGACTTGTAAACTCTACAATCTTCCTGTAAAATACTATTTTTTTTTTTTTTGCCGATACAAAGATTATCCTGAACAAAAAGACAGTCAAGATAGTAAGAGTGAATAGGTTACTTCTAGGCAAGCGTGCTTCATCTTCGACCACATCATCGCTTAACATCAGGTGAGATTATGGTCAAACGCAAGCTTATCAACTAAAAAAAAAAAACAGTTTATACTTTAGTTTCGTGTAAATAATTATGGGGTAAATAATATTAGGGGGTAGGGGCCTGGTGATCTGTACTACAGGTTTACACCTATAACAGACACCAGCTCCCCACAATTTTTTTGACTGTAAGTGTTACTTTAAAATATCTTCGTATAACTATGTAAGTCATTATTTTGTGAGGAGTGTGGCGTGGTGGTTTAGGTGGTAGAGGAATAAAAGACTTAGACCACAGATTACAGCATTTATTTTGAAGGGGGGTGGGTTCGGTTCACACTGGGTTCCCTCACTGGTCGAAGGTATAGAATGGTACTGCCCTGGGCTCAGGCCGCGACGCACGCAGACCGGCGGGCAGATCCCGTAGCAGGCAGCTCGCGCGCAGACGGGCGCAGAGGTTATGCGGGCAGGCCACACAATAGCGCGCAGACGGGCGCAGAGGTTATTCGGGCAGGCCACGCAATAGCACGCAGACAGTCACAGAGGCAGCGTGACACCCGTCGAGCGGCGGACGTAGAGGTGGTTGGTAGTAGAAATCCAAGGCAGTAGAAACGAAGGAGAAGGAAAAAAAAACCTTGGAATCACACGAAGGGTGCTTCCGTAAGCGTGGTGCAGGAATCGTGAGCGCCAGCGATGCGTGCGTCTCCCAGCCGTAAGCCCCACGGAACAGTACCCGGGAAAATGGATGGGAAACTCACCATCGCGGCGGTTCACAAAGGTTAAATAGAGATAAGCGTGCGCATACCGCGTGCAACTATATAAAAAGTAACCGCGTGCAAGGCGTTTAAGCTCGTAGCTGCTATGGCACAGCAGGAAAACAATGCTGCGGCTTGCGTACGCTTCACAAATTTAGAACACTAGTGGAAAGCAGATGACAATGAAATATCACAGTTATGTTCTAGCAGGAAGCCATCTTGACAACCGGGCAATTATATAAACTTACAAACGCTGCAGATTATGGCGAAATAAAAGGATTACAATTTGGCAAGATGGAGAGAAAATGGCAGACACAATGAGCACTTACCCTTGGCACAGAGGGGTTTTTATATAAGTTACTTGCAACAGTAGACGGCGAGAAAAGGAGCTTCGCGGACTAGGGGTTAGAATTTATAGACAGACGGTCACTGCATAAGTGTTGTCACTCCGTGAAACCATAGACATTAGAGATTAGTGTGGTAGTCGACTTCTAGTTTAATCGACTACAACGCTACAGTACCCCGCCTGTTAGCGAAGGATTTTCCCTAGGATAAATCCGCTAGAAGGCCTAAACCACTATTACTGACTACCTATACGTTCATACATCCCATTCATGTGCTTCCATACTATTAAACATTCATCCATCCATTCTAAGTCCATCCCTGACTTGGAAGTAGTCCTAAGTCAGTGACGTACAATCACATACGAGAGGTAAGCTAATTATAGAGTAGTTTAACTCGAGACAGTCAGTAGGAAAAACAGCAAGATAAAGCAAGTGTATCTCCATAGGGTTAAGTAAACTTGGTGGACTGTTGCAGGCTATAGGTAATGTTAGGTTTCAAAGCAAGAAGTAAGTTCATCGTTGAATATTAAATCATCAAAGTTCTAACAACAATTTAATAATAAGTTAAGGTTCTATTTTATGTTTAGGTTTAAAATTAAATTTTGTTAAAGTTCAAAGCTAAGAGTATTTTAAAAAAAATTAAAAAATTTTTTTTTTTTTTGAAAAGGTAAAAAAAATTTTTGTTAAAGTCAAAGCTAAGAGTATTTAAAATGAAAATTTATAAAAAAATTTTGAAAAGGTAAAAAAAATTTGTTAAAGTTAAAAAAAAATTTTTTTTTTTTGGTGATGGTCCATGTATATGTTCAAATTGATTTAAGTTTCATTACTGGAATACGCATCATATGTAGAAGTCCATTCGAGTGAGTTTCCGAACGTGAGTGTAATTTATAAAAAATAAATCAAGTCCATATTCATACTGTTGCGAGAATATCCGCACGTTATAGACGAAATTCTAAAAGACAAGTATCCAAGGTTGGCAACTACGTCGAGATGTCAAAGTCAGTACGTAAACGTCAAAAATATAATATGTCAATGATCTTAAATTAAATAGGTTATGTTATGAAACACGCGGAAATATTTTCTAAGAGAATTAATTAATTTAATTAGGGCAGGTTGAATCTAAGTGATATTCAGGAACGTTTGTTCAATACTAAAAGGTGTTATGAAATTAAAGTTAGGTTTCTAGTTTAGTGTTTAGGTAAAAGAAATTAGATAAGTTTGTAGACTAAATGTTGCTAGAACATTTCATGTAGATGCTATTATTAAACGATCAGATTAAGTGCAAGTTAGGTTTAGGGTTAGTGCTTAGATTATAGTTAGATTTGTTTCCAAGGTAGGCTGGAATATAGTTTAACTGTGGTGGCAGATCACCAACAGTTTAGTTGAAAACAATACAATGGACTATGCTATATATTGTTTTATGAATAGTTTTAAGGTTAGTAGTGAAAAAGTTTTACAGTTATAATTAGGATACAAAGTTATAGACTACTATGTAAGTAGTTAATGGGTAGGTACGGTATTTGTAAAGAAATTTACCGGCTTGAAGCTGTTTTCAGAACAGTAGGTTTAGGAACTAATGTAAATTAACTAGTGTGCGGACACCCATGTTTCAGGGGGCCGTCTTTAAGACATCCATGAGGACATAATAACATAAATAAAAGTTAAAGGTAGTGTACTATGGAGACTACTCTGCCATGATACTAAGGAATCGCCCTGAAGGCCCACTATGTAGTTTCTCATAGTCACGCCGTAAAGTGAAATAATAAAAGAAATTAGGTGTGTAGTGTACATATGTGTGTGTGTGTGTGTGTTCAGCAGAAAGGTGGTAATGGAACTGAAGTTATGTTGGCTTATTGCCATGCAGTCAAGGTATTTAGTTCTATTAAAAGACAAATAAATATAGTTAATTTTAGAATAATAGTTTAGAAACTTTAGTCAGTAGGTTTTAATTAGGATTACCACACTGCAGGTGGGTGTGAAATATGACACTAGGATAGCTATAACCAGAGTTATAGTTAACTTAGGTAGTTAGGTACTAGTCGACCCTCCACGACCAGTATATTAGGCGGTCGTGGGTGTGTGTTCCCTTGGCATCGTGTGACCCTGTATGGGGTCAAACATTAGTAGTTAGCTAGGCCTACGGGATGCTCTGTCAGAAACTTTTATAAAGATCTAGACTTGTTAGGTATTTAGCATCCTTTAGGTTATCTAGAATTTCAGAGATATAAGGTAAATTATAAGCATCCTTCTTAGTTACTGTAGAGGTGGTTGGTAGTAGAAATCCAAGGCAGTAGAAACGAAGGAGAAGGAAAAAAAAAACCTTGGAATCACACGAAGGGTGCTTCCGTAAGCGTGGTGCAGGAATCGTGAGCGCCAGCGATGCGTGCGTCTCCCAGCCGTAAGCCCCACGGAACAGTACCCGGGAAAATGGATGGGAAACTCACCATCGCGGCGGTTCACAAAGGTTAAATAGAGATAAGCGTGCGCATACCGCGTGCAACTATATAAAAAGTAACCGCGTGCAAGGCGTTTAAGCTCGTAGCTGCTATGGCACAGCAGGAAAACAATGCTGCGGCTTGCGTACGCTTCACAAATTTAGAACACTAGTGGAAAGCAGATGACAATGAAATATCACAGTTATGTTCTAGCAGGAAGCCATCTTGACAACCGGGCAATTATATAAACTTACAAACGCTGCAGATTATGGCGAAATAAAAGGATTACAATTTGGCAAGATGGAGAGAAAATGGCAGACACAATGAGCACTTACCCTTGGCACAGAGGGGTTTTTATATAAGTTACTTGCAACAGTAGACGGCGAGAAAAGGAGCTTCGCGGACTAGGGGTTAGAATTTATAGACAGACGGTCACTGCATAAGTGTTGTCACTCCGTGAAACCATAGACATTAGAGATTAGTGTGGTAGTCGACTTCTAGTTTAATCGACTACAACGCTACAGGAGAAATGAAGTTTTATTATTATTATTATTGATTTAGTGGTTGTAAGCGCGACTACTGAACATGAGGTTCTATTCCCGGGTCGAACAAAAAGTACTATTGAGTTTTTTAACCGACGACAAAAAAAAGGAGGAGGTTATCATTTCGACGCGTATATATATATATATATATATATTTTAAATGTATGATCACCAGTGATCGGAGTAGGTAGATTGAAATGGGGTCATTAATCCGAAACGTATATATTAATATGGACATTCCTCCGGAATTGGTGGATTATTAAAAAAAAACCGGAACTTATGTAGGAATTTTATTCTGCCAGAGTGGAAGGAGTCATTTGATGATTTGCCATCCTAAAAAAAAGGTAGGAATAAAAAAAATAAAAATTAAAGCTTCGATCGGAATTAGATTGTTTTTATTATTCAACAGATAAATAATGAATTAATTTAGTTTTTATACCTTCCTTTAAATTTTGAATTGAGTAGGAATAATATCACTACCAACATTAACAATGTTTAATTGAATCCGGAAATACCGGAATTACTTTCCGGGAAAATGGCTTATCCATGTTATTCTTTCTGTGTGCATTTATGATACAAGTACCAAAAATCAATCTACCTACACCGATCACTGATGATCACCGAGTACTCGAAGACGGCTGAACGGATTTGGAAAATTCTTTTTTAGTTTGATAGGGTATACTTCGAAATTGGTACCATTTGTCACCAAGTCAGGATCTGATGATGGGATCCTGGAGAAATCGAGGGAACTCTTCAAATATTATAGGCACACCTATGGCGTTTTGGGTATTTCTTATAGTAACTTGTGCAGTTACTCTCAAAAAGTACCATTTGGGGAAGTGGAACTGATGATGAAGACCACATATGGCCGCCGAAACTACTCAATAATAAGTATTTCGTGGATTGCGATTCGATTACTTGAATATGGATATTAAGCACTTTATGCTCGTCACAATGCATATGGTGATGTAAAACTGATGGTGAAGTACCAGGAGAACTCCTCAAAAATTAACGGCCCAGCGTTGGGAAAAGCAATATTTTGTAAAATGTTATAAGTAGTTGACATTTAGGCTCTTGTAACTAGGTAAAATTAAAAATCAACCAACTAAAAAGAGTGAAATAAAAACTTTTTACCAAAAACTTAAACCGACTCCCAAAAAACACTGCAAAGTGAAAAATAACTTTAATTTCGGAAGTCGGTGCCAAAAACGAAAACACAAAACTAAAGACACCGACTACCGAAATTAAAGTTATTTTTCACTTTGCAGTGTTTTTTGGGAGTCTGTTTAATTTTTTGGTAAAAAGTTTTTTCTATAAGAAATTTCTTTTTTTTTTCCTGGAGTTTGGAAGTTGGTGGTGTGATACTCCCATGTTATCTCAGAAAGCACGTTATACCGTGGGTCCCGACTGTCATTTGGACATCTTTGACTGGCGTTACGAGTAGCCATAAGCCAGAAAACCTGTCACTGACCTGGCTTAAGGGTATCGTGTTACCCAGTTACTGAGTTGTGGAGGTCAGCTGCATCTGGTTAGACCGGAAGCCGATCTCAACATATTGGGTAAAAGGCTTAGCAGATGATAATGATACGGACAATTCAATATTTAACCGACTTCTGAAAAAGGAGGAGGTTCTCAATTCGGATGTTTGTTTGTTTTTTTTTATGTTTGTTCGGGCATAGCTCCGTCGCTTGCCAACCGATTTGAAAAATTCTTTTTTTGTTGGAAACGAAACAAATACTAGGCGGTGTGAAAAAAAAAAAGAAAATATAAAACCAATAACACCGACTACCGAAATTAAAATTATTTCTGGTTTTGTAGTGTTTTGATATGGAAGTCGGTTTTATTTTTTTGCAAAAAAGTATTATTTATATGTATGTAGATCATCGTAACGACGCAAACGTTACTAGATAACTTAATAAACGAAAGCGAAATTGCAAAATCAGAGGCAACTATTGGTTAAGTGCAAACTTTAAAATATTCCACTGTACTTTGGAAGCATTTAGCTCTGAACTATTATTATCGTTACAAACTTTGCTGAGTCATTGACATCCACCTAACACTTTCCTTAAAAGTGGCCCCTACTAACCGTCACATCCTTTTACTGCATTACCGCATCAAACAAAAAAAATTGGCCAAGTGCGAGTTCTGACTCGCACTTGGCCATAAAAGGTTCCGTAGTAACTATAATAATATAATATGTATATTAGGGTGTCCCGAAAATTTTTTTTTCGCTTTTCGCTACTCAAGCCCCCTCAAAAGTTGCATTATTAGGTTTAGATTACCGTAAAAATAATAAAAAAACATAAAAAAATATCTTGAGGGTTCTACCGGCATTTTTTTTATTTTTTTGTCACTTAAATAACCCAGTCAGTCCAGTCAATGTCGTCTATTCTATTTTATGTACATTATTCCCATTTTATTTTTTATTTCATTGATAGTGATACCCTAAGTTATGATTTGCAGGCAACGACAGGATTTTTTCTGGTAGGAATTGGTTTGGAACAAACTCGCAAAATTCATGTTTTGGCTTGTTTTTCTTAAATTCTCTACTTCTACTGTGAGGCAGTTCGTCTCATTTCTATTGCGGTTTTATTGCTGTAAGGTGTCGCTCTGCACTTCCTTGTGATAAAATACGTGTTTTTTTTTTTATATATAATAATGGGTTCAAGACGAAGTGAGACTACTTGTGCTATTTTGGGATCATATAAAGAACTTGACGATCGCCAGTTACCAGTGATAAGTGACGTTATCAAATTCATCTTGTTTACTAAAAATGAACTAAAACTACAGAAGAATGGGAAACATCCTTCTAACACAGAAGTTTTTTCAATCGTTTCTGGATACGATTTGGACCAAAGTTTCGATTCCTATCGTTTCCAACGTACGAGTTACCCAATTGCTGAAATCATATTTCGACAAATACCTGTCATTGATAAGATATCCCAAAAATAAAAGAAATGATAGTTACGAAAGCAAAGTGAAGTGCTTTTTGGAATCGTCGAACAAGCTCTTCGATATTGCTGCTTGTAAGTGCACTTCGTTTGACATTTGTTCCTGCATAAAACCTAAGAAAGTTCCTATTTCTGAAAGAGACTTTTTACTGGATCAAAGAAGTGATAGAAAAATGGCAATAAGCGGTATAGACACAAAAGAAACAGCAAGACTTTTAAAGAAACATCAGAGACAAGAAAATTTGAATCGGAAAGAGTCAGAGCACGCATGTTTTCCCAGTGCATCACTAAAAACCAATCCTGTTCCGGTGCGCGAGTTGCCGCCTCGACCGCAGTCGCCTGTAACAGAGCTTTCTGCGTATAGTGACGTGCCTGTAAATGAGACTCCATCTACTTCGTTGAATCAGAACACTCTGGCGCTGCCAACAGTAGCTAAGGTATGTGATCGGTATGGACTATCAACGCGATCTGCGGCTGCGGTCGCTTCGGCGGTCTTAGCTGACGTAGGATTGGTATCTTCCGAAGATCTAAGTCTTGTTATTGATAAGAATAAAATTCATAGAGCTTTTTCAAAAGCACGGACCAAGGCCAGCAAAGACATTGATACGATTGTAATAAAAAGTATCTACTTTGATGGACGAAAGGACAAAACACTCATAAACGAGAAAATAGGCGATCGGTACCACCGCAGAGAAGTCTTGCAAGAACACATTTCAGTTCTCACAGAGCCGGGATCTATTTATTTGGGACATATGACGCCAAGTCGTGGCACTGCCAAAGGGATCGTCTCTTCTATCATATCTTTGTTAGAAAATCAAGGGTTGAACTTGGAAGAGGTGATCTGTGTGGGGTACGATGGTACTGCTACGAATACAGGTTGGAAGGGAGGTGTCATTCAATACCTGGAAAACTATTTAAAGAGATCGTTGCAATGGTGTGTTTGTATGCTTCACGCGAATGAATTACCGCTTCGTCATTTGTTCATGTCTCTCGATGGTAGCACATCTGGGCCAAAAGAATATTCAGGACCTATTGGAAAACAGCTAGCTGCTTCTGAAAGTAAACCTCTAGCGTCTTTTTGTGCAGTATCTGGCAATTTGCTAGTATTACCTGATAATATTGTGAAGGAACTAAGCACGGATCAAAAGTATCTGTACGAAATGTGTCATGCTGTGATGGCTGGTTCCTGTTCCCTTGAGCTAGCGAACCGCCAACCTGGAAAAATGGCGCATTCGAGATGGCTCACTACTGCCAATCGTATACTCAGACTTTACGTAAGTACTGTTTCGCCGTCAAATAATTTGCAGCTGCTTGTGAACTACGTGGTCAAAGTTTACGCTCTTGTTTGGTTCCTAATCAAGCAAAACTCATCATTTAAAGATGGAGCCAAGCATATTTTTCAAATGGTTATATACTCTCGATTTTTGCCTGATAGTCAGAGATCTATTGTAAATTCGGTGATCGAAAGAAACGCTTTTTTTGCGCACCCAGAAAACTTGCTTATTGCCATGTTATTCGACGATAGAGAGCATATTCGAGAGCTTGCATCTCGCAAAATATTAAAGGCCAGAGAAGCAGAAAAGAGCAACTCTCGCAGGGTATTTAAAGCACCAAAGCTTAACTTCTGTGCGCGAGACTACACCGATATAATATTTTGGCAAGAGTGTGAAATATCAGTTCCACCAATTTTGCGACACGTCTCCAACGATGAACTTAGAAATAAGGCTAAAGAACACATCCTCGACATTATTGACTCTCCCTGCCACACACAGTCAGTGGAAAGATGTGTAAAACTAGTGACGGAGGCTTCTCAAAGCGTCACGGACGCTACAGCTCGGGATGGTTTTATTAGGAACAGATTAAAATCTCGCTCAGAAATGCCTAATTTTGGTCACAAAAACCAGTTCCGTTTTTAAAGTTGCCATTGATTATTTGGTCTTTCAAATATTTTAAACCTTGCTTTAACTCATTGTTGTACCCTTAAATTTAATAAAAACCATTTAAATATTATTTTTTTATGATTTATAGTTTATATTAGGAACCCCTAAAAATAGCAAATTTGAAAAACTTCAAGGACTGGTAGAGGCCTCAAGATGCCGGATATCTAATTAAATTTTATAATAATCGTAATACATGTGTCAAAACGCAACTTTTGATACCTCTTGCGTAGCCGTAGCTCATTTTTTCCCCCCCCCTTACATGAACGGGACACCCTAATGTATATATATTTGACAAAAAACCTTACAAATTTCTTAAAACTAGTTTATAATTTTTTACAACTACGCCAAATAACTTTGTTTTTCATAGTGTTTGTATGAATTACATAGTTATATTTGCGGTTTTATAAAATATGCTCTATCTCAAAAACTGCTGACCCGATCTCGTTCAAACCAATTTTGGTTGAAAGTTTACATTAAGATCTATAGAAATATATTTTTTTAGCTTTGTTACTCCATTATTATAGAAGTAAGAGGGGGGGACACATTTTACCACTTTGGAAGCGTATATCTTTTAAACAATTAACTTTATGAAAAAGTGATTTTAGAAACCTCAGTAAAGACTTGTCTATAGATACTACACACCATAGATGTCCTGAAAAAAAATAATTCTGTTTTAGTTCTATGTATGGGAATACATATAATAATACCCCCTTTATATTAAATATGTTTTAATTTTATTTTTTTAAATCAGAAAGCGGTTTACAGAATACATCTACCTACCAAGTTTCACATGTATAGTCTTAATAGTTACGGAATAAAATGGCTGTGACATATGGACGGACAGACAGACAGACAGACAGACAGACGGACAGACACGATGAAACTATAAGAGTTCCGTTTTTTGCTATTCGGCTACGGAACCCCAAAAACTAACCACGTACTAGTTCATAGGTTAACTAGGTTTATACATTCGAATTTCTGACAGATTCAATTAACTCTCTGAATCCGGTCTGGGCTTAGCTTTTTCGGTATGTAGCGATTGTTTTGGATATTAAATTGTTGAAGAGTCAATAACCTAACGGCTAAGATGTCGAACTTATAATCGAAAGGTCGCGGGTTCGAACCTCACTCACTATTGCCGTAAACCCACTCCAGACACAAGTATATTTTGGGCACGCCGCAATCGCGGCGATAAGTCCCCTCTTTGAGGAGTGGCTGGAGAGAGGCCATGGCGTCCTCACCTTCCGCCTGACGCAGGTGCTGACCGGACATGGCCGTTTCGGGAGGTACCTGTTTCGGATTCAGCGGGAGGACACGCCCGGGTGTCGTCATTGTGAGGACCACCTGGAGGACACGGTGGAGCATACGGTGGAGGTGTGCCCTGCTTGGGCGGAGCACCGTCGTGTCCTCGTAGAGGCGGTCGGCGGCGGCGACCTCTCGCGCCCTGCTCTGGTTCAGACTATGGTGCGGAGCGAGAGGGAATGGGATGCGGTCGCCTCCTTCTGCGAAGCAGTCATGCTAGCGAAGGAGGAGGCCGAACGCGCGAAGGAGAGGCAACTCTCTTCCTCGCGCCCCAGCCGCCGCGGGAGACGCCCCGGGCGTCGGGGATCACGAGCCGATTTCCGGCCACCGTAGGCGCGGGCCTGCGGACGGCGAGCAGGGGTCGCTCACCGTCCGGTAAGGACCAGGCCCGAGTCGGCGGCGCGTCGTGTTCCACGCGCGCCTCAAAGAGCTGTCAACACCAGTGACGGGGCCTCATAGGGCCATTGCCTGCCGGGGTTTGCGGGAAAGTTCTACCGAGTTACCGCGGCCCCGGAAATTTAGGGCACCCGAAGGAAAAAAAAAAAAAAAAACACAAGTATATTTAGCTTAATTGTAGGGGTCAAGATTGGTAGTAATGTGAATACTACCCACATTGCCAGTTCTGTTTATAAAAATAAAAAGTACAGCTACTTCCTCCTCCCTAGTCCTCCAGCTTTGCGTTTGAGCGGAAGGGAGTGTTAGACACTTACTGACTAAAAATCCACCCGGTTTCTGCAATAACATGGCTTTCGTGGCAGTGGTATCTCGTTAGAACATTCCCGCAAACCCGACAGGCATTGGTACCATAAGGCCTTGTCATTGGTGCTGATTGTAGCGCGCGTATAACACGACGCGCGACGTACCGTTGACTCGGGACATATTAAAAACCTATTTTTTCGTGAGTGTTCATTTATTTAGCAATAGCAATTTGTTTTGCGTTGATTTCACAATATGAATGTTAGGAGATTTTTTATATGTAGGTAACTTTCATATTAATGAGATCCATGCATTTTTTTTTTGATAATAGGCTCACGTTTACCACCATCTCACCTGATGGTGATGATGTGATCAAATTGGTGTACAATAAAGAGTATTCTATCTATCTATCTATAGTTCTAAAGTATTTTTTTTAAGTAAAATAAAACCGCAGCAAGGATATTTTCCGGAAGACGAGGTAATTTTTCAACCATTGATGTCATAATATTCGTGTGCAAAAACAGCTTAAAATCAAATATCATTTAATTTAATACATTACGATCATAGGTTGTACGTTAAATATTTTTCGAGTAGTTTAAAATAGTTGTTTGTAGTTAATGCGTGCTTTAACATAATGGTGTACCTACTGCAATATGAATAAAGCTTAGCGTGTTTAATTATTATACCATTTCGTGTGGTTAGTGGTATCTATGAAAACGTAACATAATCAGTTCATCTCGTTCCCTTTGCCGCGACACAAGCCTCACTATGTGAGCACAGTGTGGCTCGACGGATGTCGGAAATCATCGTATGGTCTGTCTTAAAACGTGCTAGTTTCCCCACGATTCACCCGTTCACCGTTTTGAGAGAAGTAGTGATGAAGATATATACATAAAGTATGTGCCTGCCTGAGTTCAAAGTCACGACCTACAAAACGTAAGTAATACCTGTAACCACTGCTCATCTTGATGGATTTCTAATATTCTGGGGGTCAGAGGCTCTCTAAAGCTTACATAATCAAACTGGTATGTAGGTATTATTAATAATATAAGCTTTCAATAGCAATACCAATGACTGATGTACCCAGTTAGTTTTATATCTCGGTGGAGACATCTTAATTTAGCAGTATATCCGACTAGCTTCTGCCCGCGGCTTCGTACGCATGGGAAGGTTTTCCCGCGCAAATCCCGGTCCCGTGGGAATTTCGGGATAAAAAGTAGCCTATGTGTTATTCCAGAATGTCAACTATCTACTTACCAAATTTCATTCAGATCCGTTTAGTAGTTTTTGCGTGAAAGAGTAACAAACATCCATCCATCCTCACAAACTTTCGCATTTATAATATTAGTAAGTAAGAAGATTGTTAGAAACGACAAATGAAGAGTCGGTCTACTGTGAATTAAGTAAGTAATATCTTGTCGATCGATATCGGCTACGGCGGCAAACCTCACCGGAGATTAGCTAGGGGCGCAGGACATACTATAGTGCACAGGTGTGTGCATACGTACAGGTGCATTTTGCTGTTCCTTTACTCTCACAGTCCGATGGGATGGCAATTCGACACGACCGGACAGAGATCAGATACAGGACCAACGGCTTAATATACTTTCCGAGTACTTTGATATTTTTTACAACTTTGAAGGATATAAAAATTAAATTAAACGCTAGGAAACATTTTATATCCAATAACTTTAGAAAGGTGCTTACTTAAATTATTAACTCACACATGTTTTATTACGAATGAGCCCGCTTTTGATCCTGATCACAACTCATGGTAAGTGTTAGATGAGGTCTACGATGGAACGAGCGAGCCCAGAAGATGCCTGTTCACTCTTGCCTTAAAGGCTGATAGGTCGTATGTGGTAGGGAATACAGAAGCCGGCTCTAAGCACTTCTCCTCTACAATGAATGTAGAGGAGAAGCGCTTCTCCTCTACATTCATTGTAGCATGCCCATCATGCCCACAACGGTGGATCCGTCCTTGCACGTAGTCAACTGTTCACCTTGATTTTTAGACAAACGCTATCGCTGACATAATGGCACTTTGTCTAGAGCTGTTTGTGACTGTTAAAAGAATAAGTAACCCAAGTGCTTATGATGTAACCATGAATATATTTCAAAATAAGTAGGTTTGTAGGCAATCCTTTGAAAATTAACATTCTCGGAGCGTTGTAGCACTCTCATACAGCACTCATTGTCTACGAAATAATTTGGTGAAGGTTTGAACAATCATAATATGACTTTCAAAAGTGTCAGCCAATAGGGTTCTAAAGGTTATACAGGGTCTTTCATTAAGCGTGTCCTATCTTTAAATTTAAATAAAACAAAGTGTGTGTGAGATATTATCGAAATTATTTATTTATTTGAAAGATGTAGTGATGCCATTATGTGTGGAATATGACATCATTCAAGTGTCCGCCACGGCTTCTCTGGGTGGAGCGCATGCGAGATTTCCAATTTTCCATGACTTTTGCGCATAAATCAGGCTGAATTCGACCTATGGCATAGGTTATGTTGGCTTTGAGGGCCGCTGTGGTTTGTGGTTTAAGACCTGCGACTTAAGAAAACCCCACAAGAAAACGTCTAGCGGGGTTAAGTCACAAGATCTCGGTGGCCAGTTCACATCAGCTCCAAGTGAGATGGCCATGCCCTCAAATCTCTCATGCAGAATATTCATTTACCGAACCAGTGGACTCAAATTTATCCACCACACGACGAATAGTCCTCTCGGTAGGACGATTATGGCGACCGTAAAATGGGCAAAAGCGCGCGGTGCGTTGCCCGAACAGAACACTCATTTTGATAAAACAATTTTATCATTTGCACGTGTTGTTGAATGCTATAGCTATCCATGATGATTTGGCAAAACAGAATGAATAAATGACAACCAATTTGACAGATGTAGCTTCAACAAGATGGCCGCTACTTTAGCTGTCAAAGTTCGGACGTGCCTATTGGAAAACCCGTTATATCTTCTTTATACCGCTACTGGGTTGTGTAGGTCATATAGACAGTCACTCCATGTAAATCACTACTCAACTGCATCCGGTTAGACTGGAAGCAGAAGCCAACGTTGTAGGGAAAAGTCTAAGCAGTTGATGATGATATAATACGTTTTATCCTCACTGACGGATGTATCTATGCAGAGACGTGAAGTTAGGAGTAAGTATGTTATGGCTAGAGGAGCTTGTAGCTTAATAATAACAGCCGCACTTATTGATATATTAAAAGGAGGAAGATACGGTACTAGACACAGCGTTTGGTCCTACAAAACTAAGTGATTGCCCGTAGTTGGCGGGCGCTCACTCTCAGTCGCGTACGGAAAGTTGTTGATCACACAGCTCAAGAAATTCTCGTCTCTTCGTGTTTTTAACCGACTTCTGAAAAAGGAGGAGGTTCTCAATTCGGATGTTTGTTTGTTTTTTTTTTTTTTTTTTTTTTTATGTTTGTTCGGGCATAGCTCCGTCGCTCGCCAACCGATTTGAAAAATTATTTTTTTGTTGGAAAGGGTATACTTCCCAAATGGTCCCATAAAAATTTTATCGACATCGAACAAGCCGTTTCTGAAAAATCAACAAAAGTCTAAAAAAAATATTTACATTGATGACCTTTTCGGTTACTCTATATTGTGTTTTTTGTTCGCGCGTTTTTAGTTTTTTGTAGTTGACATTTTGGCTTTTATAACTAGATTAATTACAAATTGACCCACTAAAAAGCGTGAAAATAAAAATTTTTTTGCAAAAAAATAAAAACTTTTTTGCAAAAAAATAAAACCGACTTCCATATCAAAACACTACAAAGCCAAAAATAATTTTAATTTCGGTAGTCGGTGTTATTGGTTTTGTATTTTCTTTTTTTTCACACCGCCTTCCGAAATTAAAATTATTTTTGGCTTTGTAGTGTTTTGATATGGAAGTCGGTTTTATTTTTTTGCAAAAAAGTTTTTATTTTCGCGCTTTTTAGTGGGTCAATTTGTAATTAATCTAGTTATAAAAGCCAAAATGTCAACTACAAAAAACTAAAAACGCGCGAACAAAAAAACTTTTTTGCAAAAAAATAAAACCGACTTCCATATCAAAACACTACAAAGCCAAAAATAATTTTAATTTCGGTAGTCGGTGTTATTGGTTTTGTATTTTCTTTTTTTTCACACCGCCTTCCGAAATTAAAATTATTTTTGGCTTTGTAGTGTTTTGATATGGAAGTCGGTTTTATTTTTTTGCAAAAAAGTTTTTATTTTCGCGCTTTTTAGTGGATCAATTTGTAATTAATTTAGTTATAAAAGCCAAAATGTCAACTACAAAAAACTAAAAACGCGCGAATAAAAAACACAATATAGAGTAACCGAAAAGGTCATCAATGTAAATATTTTTTTTAGACTTTTGTTGATTTTTCAGAAACGGCTTGTTCGATGTCGATAAAATTTTCATGGGACCATTTGGGAAGTATACCCTTTCCAACAAAAAAAGAATTTTTCAAATCGGTTGGCGAGCGACGGAGCTATGCCCGAACAAACATAAAAAAAAAAAAAAAAAAAAAAAAAAAAAAACAAACAAACATCCGAATTGAGAACCTCCTCCTTTTTCAGAAGTCGGTTAAAAAACACAATATAGAGTAACCGAAAAGGTCATCAATGTAAATATTTTTTTTAGACTTTTGTTGATTTTTCAGAAACGGCTTGTTCGATGTCGATAAAATTTTCATGGGACCATTTGGGAAGTATACCCTTTCCAATAAAAAAAGAATTTTTCAAATCGGTTGGCGAGCGACGGAGCTATGCCCGAACAAACATAAAAAAAAAAAAAAAAAAAAAAAAAAAAACAAACAAACATCCGAATTGAGAACCTCCTCCTTTTTCAGAAGTCGGTTAATAAAACCGACTTCCATATCAAAACACTACAAAGCCAAAAATAATTTTAATTTCGGAAGGCGGTGTGAAAAAAAAGAAAATACAAAACCAATAACACCGACTACCGAAATTAAAATTATTTTTGGCTTTGTAGTGTTTTGATATGGAAGTCGGTTTTATTTTTTTGCAAAAAAGTTTTTTAAGGATTTTTTTGGAATAAATACGTATCATAACCCTTCCTTTGCAGTCGGGTAAAAATGACTTCTTGTGTAGCTAGACAGTGTTTTAATTACACCAGGAAGAAAAATAAGAGACCTGGGTCATGGGATCACTTATTACGTACTTACCTAATACTTGCAATCTTATTTCATTCATAAGCGTAAACATTCGGCAGCTGAGGCGATTTCGCTCGCACTACAGCGCCGTCTCCTATCTCTATCCTTGTCTATCGGTAACTGTAGGTTTGGGACTGATGACGACACTGAACACAGATGTATGAGTTACTGTGCATGTATTCGTGCACTTCATTTTTTTTAATCTCAAACCCGTCTTGCCAAGGGGTAACGTGTTTCCCAGCTACTTGGTTGTGGTATAATAAGCAGTCGCTCCTTGTAAACAATCTGTACTCAGCTGCATACATTTAGACTACAAACTAATGATGATGATGCTATGGCCTTCATAACATTCAAGTTTCTCATCTGATATGAACGGATTTTAGTACCTACTTATATAGGTACAACCCACATTATTAAGATTTCTGTGGTAGGTACAACCCCCATGGAGTCAAAGGACGTCTCTAAGGTTGCATGTAAAATCTATTAAATTCGGCCATAATACTTAAAACTTGGTAAGAATACTCCCACAAGTGAATAGAAAAGGTTGTCTGTAGTTATTTTTAGTCAGACCATTTCTCACCTGTCTTATAGAAGGGTAGGTATAGTTTCAGGTCAGTTACTGAGTTTACGTGGTCAGATAGACAGTTTTTCAGTCTTATAAAATACGGATACTCATGTGCATCCAGATAGACTTGAAGCCTGCTTTAACTTATGAAAAAAACTAAACAGATTCATTCGTTGAGAAGATCGTTGCGATTCATTTACGCTGGCCAGCAGAGCTGTAGAAAACAAAATGGTTTCTAGCTAGATTCATTGTTCGAATTAAACCTGATTAGCTTTTCAGCTATCTCGATAAAATTAAGAAGTGATCCGAGCGAGCCAATCTTGCTTTGTGAGCTCCGTTCTTCTTTATTCAATTCATCTCTTTTCCTAGAAATAAACGTAGGAGTTTCCTAGAGTACTGGTTGAAAGAAATGAAGATTGCGCTCCCTCTATTTTTACCTATCAAAATTAGAAGCAAAGCTTTTAAATATGTAGGTAATACTTTATTATTAGCCTACTTATTATTTTTTAGAATTATATTTTTATGAGGATACCTAAATATGTCGAAGCTGGAAAACATTCAAATTTTACAGACTTAGCTAGTATTTGTTCTCATTCATAGGAATACCTAACAGGTTTATTAGGTATTTGAGTTTGTTTGTACGAATCCGACATTGTCAGTCAAATCACGTTCGCTTCACCAGAACATGTTATTGATTGCGCGTAGAGTCTGGTATCACATCAATATCATTACATATTGAACGTCGTGAATGATTATATCTAAATTAAACTACTTTTACCTCTCGGCTAAGAGGGAAAATTCAAGTCATGTATTCAATACGAATCTCGAACAAGTAGGCTAGTAAAAGTAGGCAGATGTTTTGCTGGGCTCTCATTTAATCACTGTCTCACATGCTGGTAAACGAAGCTATCACATCATCGTTTACTATGAAGTGAGAGTAGGCAGTGCGCGCACTGCGTTGCGTTTTGGAAACGCAAAATTTGTGAAGTATGGAGTGTCATAGAAGTGCGCGCACTGCGGTTAGTCTACCGGTGCGGTAGAACTACCGGAATTGCGGCCACCGCAAGGCAGTGCGCGCACGGCCCGGGGCCACCGGTGACTCTACCGCACGCGTTTATTCCACCGCAGTGCGCGCACTTCTATGACACTCCATACTTCACAGATTTTGCGTTACCAAAACGCAACGCAGTGCGCGTACGGCCTTAGGTACTTCGCCAGTATAGGTGATATACCACATGACAAATGATTGTACCCAAATATGTACTTGATAAATATTTTCTGGGACCACTAATATTAGTTAGCCCAATTAAAATCATGTTATGGTGAATGATACTTATATAATATTTGATTTTATGGCGATTTATATTTGGGTATTTGTTCTGAAAATGGATTTAGCAGTATATCCGATTGTTAGGCCGTGCGCGCACTGCCTTGCGGTGGCCGCAATTGCGGTAGTTCTACCGCACCGGTAGAATGACCGCAATCTCAGGTGCGCGCACTGCGGCGAGAAAAACGCACCTTTTGTCTGACAATGTTGCCATACATACAGATTTCTTCGTATTTATACATATTTTCAATGTGTGATTCAGATTAGCACTCGATACAGATTTTTATACAAATTTCACACTGTATTGTTAAAATTAACTGGTACAACTAAAGACAGAATTTGGCAAAATAAATTACCTAGATACCGCATTTATTACGTTACACACACCATTGTATGATTCTATTCTTTATAGTTATTTTTTATATTTTTATAAACAACGTTAATTTAAATATTCTAATTAAGTATTTGTATTACAAAGAAAATTCCATATACTTTGTGATGATGCTGCCAAAAAAACGATTTCAAGCTCTTACATTGCAAGTACTACGTCAATAGACACCAGCCTATGTTAAAATAATGTACTACGGAAATTAATTAAAATAATAAATTAAAATAATCAGAATATTTAAAATAAAGTCGTTTATAAAAAAAAAACTAAAAAATAACCATAAATAATAGATTCGTTCAACGGTGTGTGTAACGTAATAAATGCGGTATCTAGGTAATTTATTTTGCTAAGTTCTGTTTTAGTTGTAACAGTTATCTGCATATATAATATTTTAATAATAATTTTTTACTTTGTTTTTATGAGTAGTAAGTACACTAATTTTGCCCTCCCCACTTTAATTAAAGTTTTTAAAGTCCTTCCAAAGGTTGTCTATCTATTAATACAGTGTGAAATTTAGATAAAAATCTGTATCGAGTGCTAATCTGTATCACACATCAAAAATATGTATGGCAACATTATCAGACAAAACGTGCGTTTGTTTCACCGCAGTGCGCGGTACTACATACATTTCTATGCGATACAAAATATTTGCGGTAGACTCACCGCAATTTTGCAGCGAGGGGCCACCGGTGATTCTACCGCACGCGTTTATTCCACCGCAGTGCGCGCACTTCTATGACACTCCATACTTCACAGATTTTGCGTTTCCAAAACGCAACGCAGTGCGCGCACGGCCTTAGGTACTTCGCCAGTATAGGTGATATACCACATGACAAATGATTGTACCCAAATATGTACCTGATAAATATTTTCTGGGACCACTAATATTAGTTAGCCCAATTAAAATCATGTTATGGTGAATGATACTTATATAATATTTGATTTTATGGCGATTTATATTTGGGTATTTGTTCTGAAAATGGAAATTTAATTCATGTTATTTAGCGTTAAATATTTTCCCGATGGCATATTTCGAGTTCAGTTAGGCATTATTACAAATTTGAACTATTTACTGGGTCCTAAACTCAAGCCGTATGTTTCATCTTAAATCTAGATTAAAGTCGTTCTTGTCGAGTTAAGTCCATGGAAGGATAAGCTATCGATTTCTGTGCTTTTGAAAGCACGTGAAACCGTTTGTGACCGAATCATATGTCTTTGCGGTACCTAGGTTGTCAGAAACTCAGCAGCCTTCCATGATAAATACGGGTATCCAGCTCACGGAGCAAATACAAAGTATTTGCTCCGTGATCCAGCTGCATACGTGAAGAATCGAGGCTCACGGGTACATAATGTCCTGTGTTATACTTTTATATAATACTAGCTTCCTGCCCGCGACTTCGTCCGCAAACCTTAATAAATTATACACCTAAACCTTCCTCTTGAATCATTCTATCTATTACAAAAAACTGCATCAAAATCTGTCACGTAGTTTTAAAGATCTAAGCATACATAGGGACAGACAGCGGGAAGCGACTTTGTTTTATAGGTACTATGTAGTGAAGAAAGAAACGAAATAGTCCAAGGAAACAGGTTCCTTGAGGTAATTTTCTCGCCACATCATCACTTACCATCAGGTGAGATCAGAGAGTATTTAACCTAGAGAGCTTATAGGCCTATATCTTTGAAGAACACAACTCACCAATACGGGTTGGGAGGCGAGGAAAAAATGCGCTACTGCAATTGGTCAGTTCAAAGTCAAGCTTCATAGATATGCCGAGTTAGGGATTGCTCTACTTGATTGAGGGAAAGTTATCGATATCGATAAAATGAAGTTTAACATTATAAAATTACTCAATAAAATCACATAATAATATTTAATCATTATCAGTCTCAATTACAAAAAGAATAACAAGTATTATTGATTTTTAAAATGAATTAATTTGGTAAATGTTTTTCGAATTAAAGTTTTAGGTTTTAGGTTTTCCTGATTGTTTTTGCTAAAAAATGATAACCGAGGGTCTTATCTCATATTTCTGAATAATGCATCTTGCTAATTCAATCAAATGATTGGTAGTTTCTATTTCATATTGATGAAAATTAATATCCGGGAATAAATTATACCCAATCAGTGATTTTAAAACCGATCTCATAAAATAATTGGAATTATATTTCTGAGACAGCATTTTCGAACCACTCTCGTTGATCGCCCTTTTAATATAAATTTCACAACGACGACAAATTTCTATTACTGTGGTGGATCCGTACAATAACTTGTTTTAGTGTCTTTTTGAAATTGTAAGGCGTTTTGATTTGTAGTAACAAACAACGCTCCAATACAAGTTAGGCATTTTATTTGCTTTATCAGAGCATGGACAATGTAGCCAGACATATATTATTTTATATATATTTTTTTTTTAATATTTATTTTATATTCCATAATAAATATATTTTCATTAATATCAGTTGTGTCAACAACTGTAGCTTCAGCAAGCACTAGGTAATAATTATTTTTTTGGTGGTGCTCACCACCATTAGATGATTTATCTAATGACTCCTCCCTCCTACATATACTTAACCCGTGGACTCGACATCGAAACAAAGGAACCTGTTTCTTTTTCCTGGGTGGGAAAATCATCGAATGACTTCTCCCGCTCTGGGCAAAGTGGAAGGGAGTGTTAGACTTCTATTGACTAACCCCTTCCCTGTTCCTTCAGCTGCCCTTAAGTTCCGGGGCCGCGGTATCTCATAGAGACCATTACCGCAACCCCGGAACCAAAGTAACGAACGAGGACGATATTGTAATGCAAAGGTCCAAGTTAATTAATATTAGACTCCGTCATACTATTTGAAGCCTAGAAAGATTGGATATATGTAGGTATCTTATATTATTTTGACTTTTTCAACATTATATCAATAAAAACCAAACTAGAAACCAATATTCCCTAGTAATCTTATCCATCCACTTTTCTTTTTAATCTGGAATCTTGGGAAATCTAAAATGAAAACATGCATGTCACACAGAAGAAAAAATATCAGAACTTTCTCCTTTTTAGGGTTCCGTAGCCGAATGACAAAAAACGGAACCCTTATAGTTTCAATATGTCTGTCCGTCTGTCTGTCTGTCTGTCCATCCGTCCGTATGTCACAGCCATTTTATTCCGAAACTATTAAAACTATACATGTGAAACGTAGTAGACAGATGTATTCTGTGAACCGCTTTCCGATTTTAAAGAAAAAAATTAAAAAATATTTATAACTAGCTTTTGCCCGCGACTCCGTCCGCGTGGAATAGTTACTTTGGGCTAACGTTAAATTTAACCCCGATTTTGAAGCATTCTTCATTGGTGCTCCGCTCCTATTGGCCTTAGCGTAATGATATATAGCCTTTCTCTATAAATTGACTATTTAATTAAAAATATATTTTTTTCAATTCGAACCAGTAGTTCCTGAGATTATCGCGTTCAAACAAACAAACAAACTCTTCAGCCTTATATATTAGCATAGATAGGTGTTGCCCGCGACTTCGTCCACATTTCCGTCGTTTTTCGTAAAAAAAGTAGCCTATGTCCTTCCTCATGGTTCAGTGATTTTGATGTAACACACAGATTAACTTTCGTAATTTAGTAGGGAAATATAATATGTCAATCTATAATACTGTTGAAAAATATCGCAATACCGAACTGCACAATATTATTGTTAATAGCTGTGCCCGCGACTCCGTCAGAGTGTAACTCCTTGTGTGTTATTAAGTTAATGTATTGGTAATATTGTTTAGATCACGTTCACATGAGGCTTAAGTACCTATAGAACGACAATACTTCAGCGCAAAGCTTCCGGGTAAACTATGTTGGAAGTTGACCCGTCCGGCACGTGAACATAAAGATTTCTAGAACTGCTAACCCGGGAAAGAGCGACGTACAACAGACCATGCGAGAAACAACTGACACCGAGATCTACTCCAGCAACATGAAAAGTCTGCCCTTGAGCCTTATTAATTGTCATTGCATAACACACCGATACTGAGAATCGCGTTCTTTTAAATTGGAATGGAAAATTATTTGGTATTATGGGAATTCTGGGAATAAAGACGGTTTCTCCTGCACCGCAACCTGTTAAAATTTGAGCCTCGATTATATTTTGTTGCAACTGGGTTACTTTTAGCCGAGCTCCATTGCAAAGTTGTGGTGGTTTTCAATTTCGGAGCAGAATAATAATCAGAAAGCTTCGAACTGCTAAGCTATCGGTAGTTACACGTGTTATTGTGAGTCAACCATAAAAGATAGATATATGCAGTCGTGGGATATTTTTTATATAATTTTAAGGAGAACATTTCCGTCATAAATTATTTCTGTGTAGCTTTAACCATTAAGGTTGCCCACGCGACGGAAGCTTAAAAAAAAAAACCGGTCAAGTGCGTGTCGGGCCACGCGCAGTGTAGGGTTCCGTAGTTTTTATAACAGCGAAGTGCGTGTCGTATTCGCTGACTGATCGTTTCTTACTATGTTCTAACTAAAAGCCAAACATGACTACCTAACTAATTTGACTTCCTATACAAATCCTCACCTGATCCGACAATTTTGCACGAAAAGTTTAAACTTTTTTTTAAGAGAATTGTATAAAACTTGTCATAGCCGGTGTTTTGAATTTAAATACGGACACAGAGCTACACTACTCAATCGTCACAAGAAGCTAGCACGATACAACTGGCGCTTAGCGCCATCTATCGACATTTCTATAGAGTTGTTCGAAATTTTCGAGTCAAATACAATTGGTCAACTATTACTCGTAAACTTGTCAAGCCCACTTATGTGTGATAGTTTTCCTTTAAATTTCGTTATATATAGGTACTACTGCCGTGACATTTGAATTTCTAACTACAACCGTTTAGTTGACAGAGGGGGGGGACACTTGACTCTAACGAAAATTGGTACTTTAAAGCTTGATAAGTCACGAACAATTTACTTAATCAAAAAATGGTCTTACCAAACCCCTAATATTTTTGAAAAAACTATCCAACGATATGCCACACTATGGGAAGAACGAAAAAAACAATTATCATCCCACTTTACATGTATGGGAGGTACCCTAAATAATTATTTTTTTCAAAATTTTATTGTACTACTTTTTCGGCGTCATTACCGTGTATACTCATGCCAAAGTACAACTTTCTAGTACCAATAGTTTTTGAGCTAAACCGCGGACAGACGGACAGACAGACGGACATGGCGAAACTATAAGGGTTCCTTGTTGACTACGGAACCCTAAAAATGGAGTAACTTCTCCCGTTTTCCCAACATTTCCCTTCTCTGCTCTGCTCCTATTGATTGTAGCGTGATGAAAAGTATACTATAACCAGCTCAGGACTATGAAAAATAATTGTACCAAGTTTCGTTAAAATCTGTCGAGTAGTTTTTGTTTCTATAACGGTTATACAGACAGACAGACAGACAGACAGACAAAAATTTTACTGATTGCATTTTTGGCATCAGTATCGATCCCTAATCACCCCCTGATAGTTATTTTGTAAATATATTTAATATACAGAATTGACCTCTCTACAGATTTATTATAAGTATAGATAAAGGGGGTCCCCATACATGGAACTAGAACTGAAAATATTTTTTACATGAAACCTATGCGTGTGTGGTATCTATAGACAGGTCTTTAAAAATGATATAAGGGTTTCTAAAACAAATTTTTCATAAAGTCAATCGTTTAAAAGATATAAGCTTCCAAAATTGTAAAATGTGTGTCACCCCTCTAACTTCTATAATAATGGAGTGAAAAATCAAAAAAATGTATATTTCTGTAGGCCTTAATGTAAACTTTCAACCAAAATTGTTTTGAACGAAATCGGCTCAGCAGTTTTTGAGATACAGCATATTTTCTAAAACCGCAAATATAACTTTGTAATTCATACAAACTCTATGAAAAACAAAGTTATTTAGTGAAGTTGTAAAAATGTAAATAAATAAGCTAGTTTTAAGAAATTTTAAGTTTTTTTTTATTCGTTAAATAAATATACATAAGTATTATATTATATTACTAGCTTTTGCCCGCAACTTCGTTCGCGTGAGAGGCTTTTCCCACGTAAATCCCGATCCCATGGAAATTCCGGGATAAAAATACCCTATGTCCGTCTCCTGGTTCTAAGCTACCTCCCTACCAATTTTCAGCTAAATCGGTTCAGCCGTTCTTGAGTTATAAATAGTATAACTAACACGACTTTCTTTTATATATATAGATTTGTGTGTTTATATTTTGTTTATGTGTAAATGTATCTCTATGTGGACTTTGGTCTAAAAATAAAGTATTTTATATATGGTAATCGGACGGGGTAGCTGAAGAAGCTCGCGCTCGGACGCCCCGCCTTTTTATACCTTCGGCTGCGAGACGCGTCGACCGATTCTCAAAAATAATCTTTATAGCATGATTCAGTATTCACGCGCGATGGCTTATTATTAGCGTATTTCATGTATAACTTTGGTGTTTCTATACCGATTTATATGATTCTTTTTTATGGAATAGTTAATAATGTTAATTTTTTCAATTAGGGGTGACTGAGAGTGTTATAAACGTAAGAGTAGACAAATATTATAATCAGAAAGCTTCAAACTGCTAAGCTATCGGGAGTTACACGTGTTATTGTGAGTCAACCATAAAAGATAGACATGTGCTGTCGTGGGATATTTTTTATATAATTTTAAGGAGAATATCTGACATGAACTAATTTCTGTGTAGCTTTAACCATTAAGGTTGCACACGCGACGGAAGCTTAAAAAATAGAATAACTTCTCCCGTTTTCCCAACATTTCCCTTCACTGCTCTGCTCCTATTGATTGTAGCGTGATGAAAAGTATACTATAACCAGCTCAGGAGTATGAAAAATAATTGTACAAAGTTTCGTTAAAATCTGTCAAGTAGTTTATGTTTCTATAACGGTTATACAGACAGACAGACAGACAGACAGACAGACAGACAAAAATTTTACTGATTGCATTTTTGGCATCAGTATCGATCCCTAATCATCAGTGATCGGAGTAGGTAGATTGATTTTTGGTACTTGTATCATAAATGCACAAAGAAAGAATAACATGGATAAGCCATTTTCCCTTAAAGTAATTCCGGTATTTCCGGATTCAATTAAACATTGTTAATGTTGGTAGTGATATTATTCCTACTCAATTCAAAATTTAAAGGAAGGTATAAAAACTAAATTAATTAATTATTTATCTGTTGAATAATAAAAACAATCTAATTCCGATCGAAGCTTTAATTTTTATTTTTTTAATTACTACCTTTTTTTTGAGGATGGCAAATCATCAAATGACTCCTTCCACTCTGGCAGAATAAAATTCCTACATAAGTTCCGGTTTTTTTTAATAATCCACCAATTCCGGAGGAATGTCCATATTAATATATACGTTTCGGATCAATGACCCCATTTCAATCTACCTACTCCGATCACTGCTAATCATCCCCTGATAGTTATTTTGGAAATATATTTCATGTACAGAATTGACCTCTCTACAGATTTATTATAAGTATAGATTATAGTTACTACGGAACCCTTCATGGGCGAGTCTGACTCGCACTTGGCCAATTTTTTTAAAGTCGGTTAATGTAGATAAGTATTTTATGACAACTACCTATCTGAATTGAATTAAAAAAAATAAGTTTAATTTTATAATTATCGATATCGTATCCAGCCGTTATAGGTAACAGCACAGATTTTTACGATAAAAATACAGATGAAAAGACAGGGATAAAAGAATTAGAATTTCTTCATGTAAGAAAGAGACATTTCCAAAAGACATCAACGCGCGACACAATTTTGTCCTTGACCACCCAAACCACCACTTTAAATGGACCTCTGCGGTAGCTTAGAATCCGATTAAATGATAAATAATTTTCATATTATTTCATTATTGATGAATAGTTATGTCATCCATTTGGTATCTAGATGTCTGGGAATGTTTTCCACACCACTTCAACGCGCATGAAAGCATTATTATGCGTTATAAATTGGATACAAAAAAATTAAAATTTGTAATTGTTCAGCATGCACACAGGCCTAATACTTGGTCACAACTAAAATGGTTCGTGTATCGTAGCCAATATATAAGAGCAAAAACTCGCATAGTTTTCGTGCGTCGGGGCAACGTATGTGCGATCAAGTGGTTTTCAAATCAGTGGGTGAGATGGTGGTCAAACGCGAGACTATTATCAATAAAACAATAAAATAAAATCCAACTGCAACTCAGGCGACAGCGCCGGCAAATGATACCTATTTTGAAATAAGAATATTGTGATTTACCAACACGAGCATTTCAATCTTATGACAGATAATTTTAAAGTTAAGAAGCTACCGTACACTTTATTTATAAAGGTTGAAACATCTTGGTAATATATTATTTTGATCGTGTAGCTGTAGGTACTTCAAGAATACTGTGCCATAAAAAGAATAAATAAAGCAATTGTAGGGCCACTCGCATGATTTTGGGATAAGAGCATTAACTTTGTTGCCATTCGGCTACGGCAACCCTTGAAAGAATTGTCGTATTTGTTAAATAAGAAAAAAAGTATTGATGCATTTTTATAGATAACTAGCGACCCGCCCCGGCTTCGCACGGGTGCAATGTTAATAATAAAATAAATACTATAGAATGTCTTTATATACAACGTTGACAGCCTTTTTGTCATTCGAAAATACATACATGTTCTCTTTAGTAGTTACTCTTGAAGGTGCGACATATAATTGACCATGGGATCATTCAACGCTCAAATCTAAGCCTGCAACGTTGAATATTTGACCCTGGGATTTGTTAATGGTCATTGCAAAAGATATCTTTAACGGAAATTGTAGACGTTTATACTGGAACGGTAAATCCGATGGTATCAGAGGAATTCGGGGAATCAATACATCTTCTAAGGTACCACATCCGATGAGTATTGTGCACTCTATTATGAAAGTTTTAGTGATTTTACCAGCAAAGGCGTGCCATTGCAAAGTTTAGGTGGATTCAGGTTTCTTAATAAAATAACAGGACAACCTACTTTTAACACCATTTTATGAGGAGGGAGTCCAGATGGTTCAAAGAATTAAGAAATACTATAGGATTTTTTTCAAAAGTTCTTCCAAATCCAGAACAGTATCAACCGAGTAGTATATTTGCGTCGGTGCATCAATGTTTGAAAGAATCAAGTTATTTACCTTATCATACTTGTTCGTTAGTGGGTGATAGAATTGCTCTTTCTACCAAGATGACCATGATATAGCCTTACAACTTATGTTATCAATGTCGGTATAGACATTCTTGATCAACTCTTGGAGGTTGTCTATCAAAAAACAAAGGTTTTCTAGTTTAATCCTTCCATCAATTTGTGTTAACTCTCCATTGCCAACTTTTAGCAGCATCTCTGAAAAAGCCTGTTCTCACGTGAAGACAACGAAACCCACACGGGAAATTTTTGAGGCTGTGTATCGGGCGGCCGATACAATCAGGGGGTTTGTGTGTGTTTTTAGCAGAGGCAAAGTAACGCACTGAATGGCGTTTCAACACTTGCTTTATGGTCGGGATTTTGAGGTCCAAGTGGAGATCCTCGTTCCTCAAGTACCAGGGCGCGCCCGTGGCCTTTCGGAGAAATCGGTTTTGAATGACTTGCATCCTATGGATCTGAGCCGAACTGGATTGAGTAAACACCGGACAGGCGTATGTCAAAATAGGGCGTATGCACGTGTTAAAAATGCGTAGTTTGCATTTTAGGGAGAGTTTGCTGTGTGCATTCAGCATTCTGTGTAACCTACCGAGAGCAAAAGCGTCTCGCGAGCGAACCGACTTTATATGCTCTCTGTTTAGGTCTAGGATCACTCCTAGCACGGCCTGCGACGCCCTATTTCGCCGGCACCGCGCCGCAACCGCTATGTCCTTGCATTTTAAATCTGTAATATCTTCGAAACTATTAATTTAAATTATATGCTGTAAAGGGCAATATTGATCTATAGTAAATGCACAATGTATTTATGTTATTTAATTGGATAAGGATGTATTGCTTAAAATTGCTTCGTAAAATATGCTCGTATTTCTCGTAAAAAGTAAAGGATAAAAATGGTTCTTGTGGGTTACCTATAAGAGATAGACATATACCATCGGGGACTTTTTTGTTGACCTTTTTAAGGTGTACAATAACTGTAGTACATTATTTTGATCTATCTCGTAGGGTTCAGCCAGTCTTTGTAATGAAAGCGCAAAAAAATGTGTTTATTTGCGACATCACATTAGAAACCTCAAAAATCATCAGTGTTCCTCTACTATATTATGCATGTTATATACTTAAAACCCTTCCTATTGAATCACTCCTTCTATTGAAAAAAACTGCATCAAAATCCGTTGCGTAGTTTTGAAGATTTAAGCATACATACATGTGCAGGGACAGAGAAAGCGACTTTGTTTTATACTATGTAGTGATTGGATTATGATCTACACTTTTTTTTCTGAACTCATTTTGTAATAAAAACTACCGGTTTTCTTAAAATCGCGAAACACCCTTTTTTACCTTTGACCTTGAATATTTTTGTATCTTCGGATGTCTAGATTGACCGGACTATAGCAATCGCCTAGGGATCAAAATTCGGACATCGTTTCTGCCGTACCCGTACCCGAGAAGAACCTCCCACGCGAAAGAAGTCGCGGGCAGAAGCTAGTATATAATATATCTTAGCCAAATTTCGTATTTATATAATTTCGTTAACTCGCTTCCACCTCGACACAGGTGTCCTCAATTAAATCGAGGCTATATAATTGACAGTCAAGCGTTGCTTATTTTCTATTGATATCAGTTAGGAATAGTTTCTGCTGCAACGAAGACTGTCGAGAGTAACAAGTAAATATCCAGCAATAATGCTCAATCATATCAAAGAGTGAATGTTCTGATAAACAATTTAAAAAACCATTAATAATTATAAAAGAAATGTCAAAAACGACTAAATTGTTCCATAATAATCGCTTTTCACGCAGTTTCAGTTCAAGCACACAGAATTCTTGCAAGGCTAGAATTTTCCTACATTGTGAACATTTTGAACTATGGTTATGTTCAAGAACTAAAACAAGAGATCTTTTGTTTTAATCGTGTGCGTTGATGTCTTTACTTTGGTAAAAAGAAGTCAAACATTCAACAGACCTTTTGCGAACGTAGCCATATCATGTACTTGAAATAAATATTTAAAATAATTTTAAATCAGCACCGCTTACAAAGCGCCTTATCATCGATAAGAATCAAATAGACACGCTCGTGGCCGCTACACTCAGAGCCAGAGACGTTGCTTCGTGAGCGTTCGTACATTATGACTTCTACGTAAACTACAAAGCACAATGTGTGGGAGTATACTCAGGCGATATCCTTAATTGGTAAGGAAACACCAATTAGTTTAGAACTCCGTCAAAGACAATTCTTGTTAGACTATTTGGTCAAAGGAGCTGTGCCGGTCGCACAGAGCGTACATATACGTGCTTTCTTTATGTAGTTACAAATGCAACTATAAATCAAACAGCAAAATATGATCATGGCGTGTTTATTATATGTACTATTTTAACAAGCAAAATATTAAGTAGAATTACGAATTAAAAATGATACATTTGCCAATAATATTACCCAGTAATTTCGTTCACTGAAAATAAATAACTTTTAATAAAAATGACATTAATAAATTTAACGTTTGGTTTGCAATTGAGTATTTGATGAAGCGGTCTGCCATTAATTACTGGTGATAATTATCACCACTAATTAATGGCAGACCGCTTGGTTTAGCAATCTGTATTGCAGGACAATACCCACCCACAGAGCTAGCCGGGTCTATACTTATTATGATAATTTTATCGGGAATGTTTCACCTTTGTATAACGCTTAGGCCCGGAGGCAACAAATTATTGAATATATTTTTATTATTTATATTTTTGAATGACATAATTGAATGTATCGTGCAAACCATGACGCTCAGTCTGCATCATTATAATTTGTACTGGCCTGCGGGGTACTATGTTTCCAATATAATATATCAAAATTTAAGCTAATACAGTTCATTGAAAAGTAGTATTATTACTTTTCAACGAACTGTATTAGCTTAAATCCTGTAAATCCATGTTTTTCCCAGAGAAAAATACGGGCTTTAATAGTACGTCCAAAGCCGAGATTTTCTATGAAACTACAACATAATCAGGATTTCCTTCAATAAAAAAGCAATTATTTCCAACTGTTGGTCGAACTCCTAGTCAACATAAATCAGTATTGTTTGTAAGTGCTCCTAACAATCCGTAATGACAATTGTGAAAGCGTATTTGTTTGCCGATCTTTCAAGTCAAAACAACGCAACAGATCGATGTAATTTTGGGTGGATATACATATTTCCAGAGCCGATCAATCGCGTCTAGGCGACGTGCACCCTCGTGAAACTGCATTTTTTTTGGTAAAAAGAAATTTATTCTACATATCGCCGGGTTAATTCAAAAACCAACTAACTGACCAAATTATGATTTTGTGCTAGGGCGTTTTAAAAGTTTGTACCAAAAAATTGTATGTACTATTTTAGATTATGTTATTATAAGGAACAGCATCTAATTTGTAATTTAATCATGTATGCGTTTATTTTTAGCAGTTGATAGAAAAGTAACAAGGTTTCACAGAATATTGCATTTTGTGCCCCAAACCCCCTTATTTAATTGCTTTTACCTCCCTACAAAATAATGGCTTTATTTTTTAAATTAAGCGCTAATGTCGAGTCTCTGAAACGTACTAGTTAATAATTCAATAATATACATCGAACAATAATGTATTGTTCATAATAATCCTGCTAGTTTCGATAATAATGCAAAAAAATAAAAATTTTGTCGCTTTTACTTCCCGATATTTGTTGAAATTTTGTACTAACCTATGCGGTGTTCCTTAGCAAAGCGTCATCATGAAAACTATCTAAGGGTTAGAGATGGTGAATAAATTGGAAATAATTTGATTATAAACACACCTAAGTTGAAAAATAAATTTATTCAAGAAAAACGAACACAAAGGCATCAGAAGATACATCAGATACAGTAGCATCCGGTACCCGGTCTAGTTTAGCACTATCAGTCGCTAAATTTTCAAACCAAGCATGGTATTCTTCGGGGATTACTCCTTTTTTGCACAATTTTAGCAAGTCGGATTTTTTTGCATTTGCAATGGGCAGTGGTGCATTGTACAGCTGATTTAATTTGGTTGAAAGGCTTGCTTTAGTAGGATCCTCGATGGCATTTGTAGTTGCAGCTACTGAATTTGCTACGGCTTGTTTTTGTCTGGTTCCGAAGCGATGAGCGGGAATGTCGGAACCAGCAGTAAGAGTAGCTTCTACGTTTGTTTCCTGAATTTCAAGATCGAGATCCAAGAAATTCTCAGACATGTCATAATTATACAAAATTTTCATTTGATCCTTTTCGTATTTCATTCTTTTTAAAGATAAAAAGAATGAAATACGAAAAGGATTCCAGTTCACTCTGTCTCCTTGTGTTTTTATTTTTGTTTTTCATTATGATGCCAGCCAAAGATTTTAATTCCAAGAAATCATTATATTTTAGCTCTTTCGTGTTATAAGGTTTCGGCATAGATTTGTTTTTTTTTTTTTTATCGTGAAGACCGAGCTCGTCGGAAAACGTTAAGCCATTCAGACATGGAGTAGATCTTCGGGTGTTTCTGAGCTGACTCTACGCTCTACGCTGACAGGGTCTGGCACGATAGCCATATTGCTAAGCTTCCTTCCTTCGGTTTACCCACTCAACTTTGCGTTTGGATTGAAGACTTTCTGAGAGATCGGTCTATACGAGTGGTCATTGATGGCTGCTCGTCTGGCCAATTGGCAATTAATGCCAGGGTTCCTCAGGGGTCTGTTCTCTCAGCAACTTTGTTTTTGCTGCACATTAATGATCTGCTGATTCCCGGTACCTTTGGGTATGCAGAAGACAGCACAGTTTCTGAGAGATATGTGTCCAGCACGCGAGCTGATGGGTCACATATCCAGTCTCTCCGTGAGGACATGGTTGGGCACTTGAACTTGTCCTTGAAGGCTGTCTCCGAATGGGGCGATGCCAACTTGGTCAAGTTTAATGCAGCTAAGACCCAGGCGTGTCTCTTCTCCGCTAAAACGAGTCAATTCGAACCAGCTCCTACTTTCCGGGGTGTAACCGTGCCGATAACCGACCGTATCGAGCTTCTGGGGGTAACACTAACTTCTACCCTAAATTTTGGCCCGTTTATCGAGGCTAAGGCTCAACTAGCATCAAAAAAGTTGGGAATCCTAGCAAAGGTGAGACGGTACTTCACACCCGAATAGTTGCCAAGCCCAGGTTTGGTCATGTATGGAGTACTGCTCTCATCTTTGGGATGGATCTGCTAAATACCAACAAGGCGTGCTTGAGTCTATCGAGAAGCGGGCCAAGAGACTCATTGGCAACGATGCATTGGTCGAGTCAAAGCTCCAGAGCCTTGAACATCGACGACGAGTTGCAAGTCTATCGGTTTTCTATCTGTTACATTTCGGGGAGTGTGCGATGGAATTACACAATCTAATTCCACCAAGCCCGTTCCATCATTGGACTACGAGACAAACGGCGAAGCGCCATCGTTACATGGTGGACATCCCACCCATACGCACAAAATGTTTTGGGAATACCTTCATTGTGCGTACGGCTAAGGAGTGGAATTCCCTGCCGGAGTCTGTGTTTCCCGATAGCTATAACCTAGGAGTCTTTAAGTCAAGAGTGAATAGGTTACTTTTAGGCAAGCGTGCTCCATCTTCGACTACATCATCAGTTACCATCAGGTGAGATGGTGGTCAAATGCGAACCTATTTTTAATAATAAAAAAAAAACATATTGAGACAAATAAATATAAAGAATAGATCAAATTTTTTTGAAATTTGAATTTGAATATCTGAAAGAAAGAAGGATCAGCATCACAAGAATCCATTTTAGTGCACAAACACCACAAACACCTTACTGTCACTTGGAACTTAATTTTTTCGCCGCCACAAAATGAATTGAATGTCGTTTGCGCAAGAGCAACGACGACTATGACGCATGCGCGGTTAGAAACTACAGAATTTAAACTAACTACCCGCGGTTAATCAGTTTTACTTCTCAATATTTTGTTGGGATCATGATCAAAATTATAGAAGTAAAACCTACTAAATCTATTTATTGACAATTACTTCTTGATTTTTTGTCAAGTAATAATAAATAAATCAGCAGGTAATAGCTATTATCTCTTAGTAACTGCTATTATCATTGAATGTTAACGCTATTTCCTGTTGTTTCTAAGTACTAAACCATTATAATTGGATGTAATCGTTTTTCTTTCCCAAAATTCGTTATATTTTGGAGGTATTTTTTATTTTGATAACTGATTAAATTTAAGTATCTGGTTTGACTTCGATACAAAACATAATTTTTCCGATTAACAAGGAATATTTGTTTCGCATAAAAATGGTATGGTTAGATAGTTGGTTTCACCATTCAGTATCTCCGAAATAAAGCATCGCATGGCTTAGTATGTTTTACCAGTAGAAAGAGAGAAAAAAATTGAGTCGGTGGGTATATTTAACTCAATATCCCAAAATCACCGAGTTAGTTGGTTTTTGAATTAACCCGGCGATATTATCAAAATAGTGTATTCCCGTTGTCCCCGTAATCTGTGTCCCCGTCACGGACCAACCAGCCATAATTAACGGCTCTACGGTAGGCCCAACATGCCAGTAACCAGTTCTCGTCGCAGGAAGGATGGGTCTCATTGTAAGACTTTTTTTATAATAAGCTCGCGTTTGAACACCATGTCACCTGATCGTAAATGATGATGAAGATGAAGCACGCATACCTAGAAGTAATCTATTCACTCTTGACTTGAAGACGCCCAGGTTATATGTAGCTATCAGGAAACACAGACTCCGGCAGGGAATTCCACTCCTTCGCCATACGTACTACAATGAAAGTATTTCCAAAACGTTCCCATTGCTGGGACACCGTGCTCCTCTCTGCGAGAGAGAATAGGCCGATGTCCAGCACGCGGGAACAGTGCGTGTAGGTAGATGTCGCATGTCTTCAGATTGTTCGCTCCTTGGATGTGCCGGTTTCCTTAAAATGTTTTCCTTTTCAGTTTTGAGAGCACTGGTGATGATGGAAATATTACAAACTAGCTTCTGCCCGCGACTTCGTACGCGTGGAATGGTTTTCCCACGCAAATCCCGATCCCGTGGGAATTTCGGGATAAAAAGTAGCCTATGTGTTATTCCAGGCTGCAGGACAATGACCAAAAGCAACATCGCATTAAATAGAAGATTATGGCCATAAAAATATACTCATAAATCATAAAATATTTTTTTAGCCTCTCTTATTTCATTTAGTTCAAATAGAATGTGGGGTTTAATATTTTGTATTAATTAGTTGTTTATTGGATTTTTTCATACTTTTTAAATGGCGGATAGTTGTAAAAGCAGTGTTGCCAATTTTAAAAACCTTCCCTATATTTGGTCTTAAAATAATTTAAACTATAACATTTTTCCTTAATATTTTTTTACTGTTGATAGGCTTGCGTTTGACCGCCATCTCACCTGATGTAAAGTGATGATGTGGTCGAAGATGAAGCACGCTTACCTAGAAGTAATCTATTCACTCTTGACTTAAAGACCCCCAGGACCCTGGTTATAGCTATCAGGAAACACATACTCCGGCAGAGAATTCTTCTCCTTAGCTGTACCTACGCATAATAAAACAATTCCTAAAACGTTTTGTGCATATGAGTTGGATGTCTGGATGGATGTCCACCATGTAACGATGGCGCAGCGGCGTTTGACTATTTTTTTTTTGTATTTTATCATAATTAAAATACGGTATTTTTGTTAATTACGCCTTTAAATAATATTTATTATTTTACTAACTAAATATTTCTTTGGTTGACTAATCACTTACAGTCAGGCTAATTTAGATTACTTGTTGGTAACACTATCACCAAATGCCAATGTGAAAGGTGAACTGTCACAACTGAAAAAAATATTTTAAACTTGGAAATGTTTTTATTTTACATAGTGTATTACATTCTCTTTGTAATTGACCATAGAGCAGGCTAATCGATCAAGATTTGTTATGATGTGTCGATGGGTGGTGGAAGTTGCAAATGGGTGCATAAAACGCGTTTATAAATTATTTCGCCAAGAATACTTCAACCGTACATCGACACACCTGATGTTAGATTTTAATATACCATGTGCACTTCTCAATAAGTTCCATGCACCAATAAATGTGGACGACCGACCTGATGCTCAACAGTTCCTGGAAATAGCTAAAGCTAGATTAAAAAGAAGAAATTATTTGGGAGAGTACATTCAACATGAAAATATGAATATCTATTCATATTTTTGAGGAGAGCAATTTTCTTAACTATAGATGCCAAACATCCTCATTTGGATACATTTACAAAACTGTTACTACATAATGAGGATGACAGTAGCTCTAGGGTCGTATCCGATTAAACAGGCCCGGTCATATTATGGGTAGCGTGTTTGTAGGAACGAAAAATACGAAATTGAAGTAGCAAATAGCATTGAGGATGAATTGCCGTTGGTATTGGGAACGGATAAGTATTTAGTAAGGGGAAGAATTAAGTCACGAAATATTAGCAGTAAGGTGTACTACGTCTACATTTTAGTTAATAGGGCTATAAGTAACTCAGTGGCTGATATTACCAGTTATTATTACAATTGTTTGGTGCGTAATCTGCTGTGCTTACATTATGAACATTTTGTGGTATCTAATTTGGGCTCGATTTAGGTTTGTTGAGCCGCCGGCTCCGTTTTTAGACGACATATTTTATGAATACTTTACAAGCATTTTTATTCTATTTCCTATACGTATCTATAAACCTATATAACTACATATATGAAATATTATTATTATTTAGGATCATTAATTGGTTTCTTGAAACCGTTTTCTGTTGTTTTATGTGCATTTAAATCATACTGTTGTAAAAGACTGATTTTTTTAGTGAAAGGTTTGTTACAAAACTAACCTCAAACCTGAACAGAAAATCTATGAAGAACAAAAACCCTAAAAAATAAAAGAATAATTTTTATTTCCTTTGAAAGTACGACATCACCCCTCTTTTATATTCAATTTATGATGTCATACAAAATATTTGGATGCGCAACCACGGTTAGAAGAACATTGGGCATTCTCTAATCCGTTCAGTAGTTTTTGCGTGAAAGAGTAACAAACATCCATCCATCCTCACAAACTTTCACATTTATAATATTTTTTTTTTTTTTTTTTTAAAAGATGACTAGCAATGTGGGTAGAATTCACATTACTAGCAATCTTGTTAACCCCTCCAACTAAGCTAAATATGCTTGTGTCTGGAGTGGGTTCACGGCAATAGTGTAATGGGTGGGATTCGAACTCGGGACCTGTCGATCACAAGTCTGACACCTTATCCATTAGGCTATTGACGCTTATAACAACAACTTACGACGCTTATATATCAACTGATGAAGAGTGCTGCTAAGACAGCACTGGGGTGGGGAATGTTACCGTCGCGATATAATTGTTAAAGGAAGTGCGTGACGTATGAGGTATGACGTCGTGGGGCGAGCCCAAGGATCTTCTACCTGTACAAGTTGGGCGAGCCCGAGCCGCCATATTTTTTACCAATAGACAGTGCCATTACAACCGCCACTAACGACGCGCGCTTCCTCGTGCTAAAAGTTTTGTGTCCAACCCTACATTATACTATATAAAGCTAAATTACCACTCACTGACTCACTGACAGAATTGTTCTCCCAGATGGTGGATGGGGAGGTGGGTATATTTTGACAGATTCGTAAACAAGTAACTCTCAAACCTACGGGAAAAGTGCCAAACCCCCCCTTTTCCCCCCCCTTCACCCCCCCCCCCCTATCGTATCTCGGAAACTACGAGACCCGTATTTTTTCTTTTTACGGATTCGTATAGAGGAGGCTCGGTAAAGTAAAAACCATTTTTCAAAGTCCCCCCTCCCCGCCCCCCTTCTCCCCCCCTTTAGGCGGATCTCGGAATCTAAGAGACTTGGAACATTTTTTTTTTCAGATTCATTTAGAGGGGCAATGCTTAAGTCGAAATACTTGTGCAACCCCCCCCATCACCCCCCCCCCCCCTCTTTTTTTTTTATTTTTTTTCACAACCTCGCGAGGTGCTTGCACCTCGCGCAACACGCAAATACTAAACCCCTCCATCAACCCCCGCCTTTTTTTTTTTTTTTTTTCACAAGCACGCGAGGTGCTTGCACCTCGCGCAACACGCAAATACTTGATTTAGAGGGGCAATGCTTTCGTTTTTTTCACAAGCACGCGAGGTGCTTGCACGTCGCGCAACACGCAAATACTAAACCCCCCCCATCTCCCCCCATCACCCCCCCCCCCATTTTTTTTTTCACAAGCACAAGGTGCTTGCACCTCGCGCAACACGCAAATACCAATTTCTTTTTTCACAAGCACGCGAGGTGCTTGCACCTCGCGCAACACGCAAATACTAAACCCCCCCCATCACCCCCCACCATTTTTTTTCACAAGCACGCGAGGTGCTTGCACCTCGCGCAACACGCAAATACTTGATTTAGAGGGGCAATGCTTTAGTTTTTTTCACAAGCACGCGAGGTGCTTGCACCTCGCGCAACACGCAAATACTAGTTATATTATATAAAGCTAAATTACCACTGACTGACTGACTGACTGACTCACTCATTGACATAATTGTTCTCCCAGATGGTGGATGGGGAGGTGGGTATATTTTGACAGATTCGTAAACAAGTAACTCTCAAACCTACGGGAAAAGTGCCAAACCTCCCCTTTCCCCCCCCCCTTCTCCCCCCCCCCCCTATCGTATCTTGGAAACTACGAGACCCGTATTTTTTACTTTTTACGGATTCGTATAGAGGAGGCTCGGTAAAGTAAAAACCATTTTTCAAAGTCCCCCCCCCGCCCCCCTTCTCCCCCCCTTTAGGCGGATCTCGGAATCTAAGAGACTTGGAACATTTTTTTTTTCAGATTCATTTAGAGGGGCAAGGCTTTAGTCGAAATACTTGTGCAACATCCCCCCCATCCCCCCCCCCCTCTTTTTTTTTTTTTTTTTTTCACAAGCTCGCGAGGTGCTTGCACCTCGCGCAACACGCAAATACCAATTTCTTTTTTCACAAGCACGCGAGGTGCTTGCACCTCGCGCAACACGCAAATACTAAACCCCCCCCCATCACTCCCCACCATTTTTTTTCACAAGCACGCGAGGTGCTTGCACCTCGCGCAACACGCAAATACTTGATTTAGAGGGGCAATGCTTTAGTTTTTTTCACAAGCACGCGAGGTGCTTGCACCTCGCGCAACACGCAAATACTAGTTATATTATATAAAGCTAAATTACCACTCACTGACTGACTGACTGACTAACTCACTCATTGACATAATTGTTCTCCCAGATGGTGGATGGGGAGGTGGGTATATTTTGACAGATTCGTAAACAAGTAACTCTCAAACCTACGGGAAAAGTGCCAAACCTCCCCTTTTCCCCCCCCTTCTCCCCCCCCCCCCTATCGTGTCTCGGAAACTACGAGACCCGTATTTTTTTCTTTTTACGGATTCGTATAGAGGAGGCTCGGTAAAGTATAAACCATTTTTCAAAGTCCCCCCCCGCCCCCCTTCTCCCCCCTTTAGGCGGATCTCGGAATCTAAGAGACTTGGAACATTTTTTTTTTCAGATTCATTTAGAGGGGCAATGCTTTAGTCGAAATAATTGTGCAACCCCCCCCCCCCTTTCCCCCCCCCCCCCCCTTTTTTTTTTTTTTTTTTTTCACAAGCACGCGAGGTGCTTGCACCTCGCGCAACACGCAAATACTAAACCCCCCCATCTCCCCCCATCACCCCCCCCCCCACTTTTTGTTTTTCACAAGCACGCGAGGTGCTTGCACCTCACGCAACACGCAAATACAAAACCCCCCCTATCTCCCCCCATCACCCCCCCCTAATTTTTTTTTTCACAAGCACGCGAGGTGCTTGCAACTCGCGCAACACGCAAATACTAACCCCCCCATCTCACCCCCGCCTTTATTTTTTTTTTTTACAAGCACGCGAGGTGCTTGCACCTCGCGCAACACGCAAATACTAGTTATATTATATAAAGCTCGATTACCACTCACTCACTGACATAATTGTTCTCCCAGATGGTGGATGGGGAGGTGGGTATATTTTGACAGATTCGTAAACAAGTAACTCTCAAACCTACGGGAAAAGTGCCAAACTTCCCCTTTTCACCCCCCTTCTCCCCCCTCCCTAACGTATCTCGGAAACTACGAGACCGGTATTTTTTTTTTGTTACGGATTCATATAGAGGAGGCTCGGTAAAGTAAAAACCATTTTTCAAAGTCGCCCCCCTTGCCCCGCTTCTCACCCCCCTTAGGCGGATCTCGGAAACTAAGAGACTTGGAACATTTTTTTTTTCAGATTCATATAGAGGGGCAATGCTTTAGTCGAAATACTTGTGCAACCCCCCCCCCATCATCCCCCCCTCTTTTTTTTTAATGCAAGCCCGCGAGGTGCTTGCAGCTCGCGCAACACGCAAATACTAAACCCCCCCCCATCTCCCCCATCGCCACCCACCCCCATTTTTTTTTTTTTAAAGCACGCGAGGTGCTTGCACCTCGCGCAACACGCAAATACTAAACCCCCCTAATCTCCCCCCATAACCCCTCCACTTTTTTTTTTTTGTTTTTTCACAATCACGCGAGGTGCTTGCACCTCGCGCAACACGCAAATACTAAACCCCCCCCCCACTTTATTTTTTTCACAAGCACGCGAGGTGCTTGCATCTCGCGCAACACGCAAATACTAAACCCCACCCATCTCCCCCCATCACCACCCCCATTTTTTTTTTTCACAAGCACGCGAGGTGCTTGCACCTCGCGCAACACGCAAATACTAAACGCCCCCCCCATCTCCCCCCCCCCACTTTTTTTTTTCTCAAGCACGCGAGGTGCTTGCACCTCGCGCAACACGCAAATACTAAACCCCACCCATCTCCCCCCATTTTTTTTTTTTCACAAGCACGCGAGGTGCTTGCACCTCGCGCAACACGCAAATACTAAACCCCCCCCCCCACTTTATTTTTTTCACAAGCACGTGAGGTGCTTGCACCTCGCGCAACACGCAAATACTAAACCCCACCCATCTCCCCCCATCACCACCCCCATTTTTTTTTTTTCACAAGCACGCGAGGTGCTTGCACCTCGCGCAACACGCAAATACTAAACGCCCCCCCCATCTCCCCCCCCCCACTTTTTTTTTTTCTCAAGCACGCGAGGTGCTTGCACCTCGCGCAACACGCAAATACTAAACCCCACCCATCTCCCCCCATTTTTTTTTTTCACAAGCACGCGAGGTGCTTGCACCTCGCGCAACACGCAAATACTAGTTATACTACACTTCTGGACACATCTATTGGCCCACCTTAGAGTTTAGGTTTCGATGGCCCCTACCGAAATATGATTGCTAGATTGAACAAAAACTGTTGATGCAGTTTTAAACCTGATACATTTTACCATCTTTTTCGATCGTATAGTTTTAAATTTGAATTCAGAATACCATACGACATGGACCTACGCCTAACAAGTCGGATATGCGCCTTGTTAAAGGCAATTAATTTTTGAATAAAAAACATGTTTTATCAAATAAAGGTTTAATTTAATAACGCGTGTTGCCTCCATGGGCATCTACCACAGCTCTCATACGATTAGGCATAGAGTTTATCAACCGCTCTATGAAATTTTGAGGGATCATCTCCCATTCCTCTTCTATGGCAGTTTTCAACTCCTGCATCGTCTGGGCAACTGGCTGACGAGCCCTAACACGCCTTTTTAGCTCGTCCCACATGTGCTCAATGGGGTTCATGTCTGGGCTTCTGGCTGGCCAGTCCATAACTGTGATGTTCACATCCCGAAGATATTCCCTGACGATGCCGGCCGCATGGGCTCTTGCATTATCATGCATAAAAAGGAAATTTGGGCCCACATAGTCCGCGTATGGTATCACGTGAGGTTCTAAGCACTCACGAATGTATCTTTCAGCATTTAATGTTGGCAGCCGTGGTCCTGTAACAACCTCAAGTTGAGTTTTGCCGCTCGCGGATATACCGCCCCAGACAGTCCATGAGCCACCGCCATAAGCAACCCTCTCTTCAAAGCAGCATTGTGCGAAACGCTCTCCCTTACGCCGGTAGACCTTCTTCCTTCCATCATTGCCATGTAACACAATTTTAGACTCATCAGAAAAGAGTACACGGCTCCAATCTTGCTGTGTCCAATTTAAATGACTGCGTGCGAAATGAAGGCGCGCTGTTCGGTGGGCTCGCTTTAGTTTGGGCCCATTAGCTGGCTTGTGTGGTACCATATCGCGTTCTTTTAACCTTCTCCGAACAGTTCGAGCGCTCACAGATACTCCGTGGAAGTCGCGAAGTTGGTTTTGTATCTCAATGGAGGTAAGGTGACGATTTCTCAAGCTGGTCGTCACGATGAATCGATCCTGCCTTTCAGTTGTGACCCGAGATCGTGGCCTTCCTTGGCGACGAACAAAGCCGCCAGTCTCTAGGTACCTCCGATAAACATTTCGGACCGCAGATCGACTTAAATTAAGTTGAGCACTCACGTTTCTTTGGCTGTGTCCGGCCTGAATAAGTGCCACAGCTTGGGCGGCGACTTCAGGTGAAGTATCCATAGATTATTGATAAAACCTCACCTTAATGTTAAGAATAAGTAATGTTTGTTGCAAAAGCAAAGATATCAATCACTTTTTCAAGAATTAAATCCAAGTAAACCAATAAAACCAAGTTTTCTTAGTATTCGATTGTTTGATATCAACAAACAGGTTCCAAATTGTCTTTTGTTTCTTTAAATTCTGTGTTCGAAATTCAAAAAAAGACTATTGAATGAAATTGTGAATGTGCCAGGTTCAAAACTGCATAAAAACTTTTTGCTCGACCTAATATAAAATTTTAGCTAGGACCAAACGAAACTGAAAATACAAGGCGGGCCAATAGATGTGTCCAGAAGTGTATATAAAGCTAAATTACCACTGACTGACTGACTGACTCATTGACATAATTGTTCTCCCAGATGGTGGATGGGGAGGTGAGTATATTTTGACAGATTCGTAAACAAGTAACTCTGAAACCGACGGGAAAAGTGCCAAACCTCCCCTTTTCACCCCCCTTCTCCCCCCTCCCTATCGTATCTCGGAAACTACGAGACCCGTATTTTTTGTTTTTTACGGATTCGTATAGAGGAGGCTCGGTAAAGTAAAAACCAATTTTCAAAGTCCCCCCCCCGCCCCCTTCTCCCCCCTTTAGGCGGATCTCTGAATCTAAGAGACTTGGAACATTTTTTTTTCAGATTCATTTAGAGGGGCAATGCTTTAGTCGAAATACTTGTGCAACCCCCCCCCCATCACCCCCCCCTCTTTTTTTTTTTGTTTTTTTTTTCACAAGCACGCGAGGTGTTTGCACCTCGCGCAACACGCAAATACTAAACCCCCCCATCTCCCCCCCCACTTTTTTTTTTTAAGCACGCGAGGTGCTTGCACCTCGCGCAACACGCAAAATACTAGTTATATTATTATATTATATAAAGCTAGATTACCACTCACTCACTGACATAATTGTTCTCCCAGATGGTGGATGGGGAGGTGGGTATATTTTGACAGATTCGTAAACAAGTAACTCTCAAACCTACGGGAAAAGTGCCAAACTTCCCCTTTTCACCCCCCTTCTCCCCCCTCCCTAACGTATCTCGGAAACTACGAGACCGGTATTTTTTTTTTGTTACGGATTCATATAGAGGAGGCTCGGTAAAGTAAAAACCATTTTTCAAAGTCGCCCCCCTTGCCCCGCTTCTCACCCCCCTTAGGCGGATCTCGGAAACTAAGAGACTTGGAACATTTTTTTTTTCAGATTCATATAGAGGGGCAATGCTTTAGTCGAAATACTTGTGCAACCCCCCCCCCATCATCCCCCCCTCTTTTTTTTTAATGCAAGCCCGCGAGGTGCTTGCAGCTCGCGCAACACGCAAATACTAAACCCCCCCCCATCTCCCCCATCGCCACCCACCCCCATTTTTTTTTTTTTTAAAGCACGCGAGGTTCTTGCACCTCGCGCAACACGCAAATACTAGTTATATTATATAAAGCTAGATTACCACTCACTCACTGACATAATTGTTCTCCCAGATGGTGGATGGGGAGGTGGGTATATTTTGACAGATTCGTAAACAAGTAACTTTCAAACCTACGGGAAAAGTGCCAAACCTCCCCTTTTCCCCCCCCTTCTCCCCCCTCCCTATCGTATCTCGGAAACTACGAGACCCGTATTTTTTTCTTTTTACGGATTCGTATAGAGGAGGCTCGGTAAAGTAAAAACCATTTTTCAAAGTCCCCCCCCGCCCCCCTTCTCCCCCCCCTTTAGGCGGATCTCGGAATCTAAGAGACTTGGAACATTTTTTTTTTCAGATTCATTTAGAGGGGCAATGCTTTAGTCGAAATACTTGTGCAACCCCCCCCCCCATCACCCCCCCCCCCCATTTTTTTTTTGTTTTTCACAAGCACGCGAGGTGCTTGCACCTCGCGCAACACGCTAATACTAGTTATTATACTATATAAAGCTAAATTACCACTGACTGACTGACTGACTCATTGACATAATTGTTCTCCCAGATGGTGGATGGGGAGGTGAGTATATTTTGACAGATTCGTAAACAAGTAACTCTGAAACCGACGGGAAAAGTGCCAAACCTCCCCTTTTCACCTCCCTTCTCCCCCCTCCCTATCGTATCTCGGAAACTACGAGACCCGTATTTTTTGTTTTTTACGGATTCGTATAGAGGAGGCTCGGTAAAGTAAAAAACATTTTTCAAAGTCCCCCCCCCCGCCCCCCTTCTCCCCCCTTTAGGCGGATCTCTGAATCTAAGAGACTTGGAACATTTTTTTTCAGATTCATTTAGAGGGGCAATGCTTTAGTCGAAATACTTGTGCAACCCCCCCCCCATCACCCCCCCTCTTTTTTTTTTTGTTTTTTTTTTTCACAAGCACGCGAGGTGTTTGCACCTCGCGCAACACGCAAATACTAAACCCCCCCATCTCCCCCCCCACTTTTTTTTTCACAAGCACGCGAGGTGCTTGCACCTCGCGCAACACGCAAAATACTAGTTATATTATTATTATTATATTATATAAAGCTAGATTACCACTCACTCACTGACATAATTGTTCTCCCAGATGGTGGATGGGGAGGTGGGTATATTTTGACAGATTCGTAAACAAGTAACTCTCAAACCTACGGGAAAAGTGCCAAACCTCCCCTTTTCCCCCCCCTTCTCCCCCCCCCCCCTATCGTATCTCGGAAACTACGAGACCCGTATTTTTTTCTTTTTACGGATTCGTATAGAGGAGGCTCGGTAAAGTAAAAACCATTTTTCAAAGTCCCCCCCCCGCCCCCCTTCTCCCCCCCTATAGGCGGATCTCGGAATCTAAGAGACTTGGAACATTTTTTTTTTCAGATTCATTTAGAGGGGCAATGCTTTAGTCGAAATAATTGTGCAACCCCCCCCCCCATTTCCCCACCCCTTTTTTTTTTTTTTTTTTTCACAAGCTCGCGAGGTGCTTGCACCTCGCGCAACACGCAAATACCAATTTCTTTTTTCACAAGCACGCGAGGTGCTTGCACCTCGCGCAACACGCAAATACTAAACCCCCCCCCATCACTCCCCACCATTTTTTTTCACAAGCACGCGAGGTGCTTGCACCTCGCGCAACACGCAAATACTAGTTATATTATATAAAGCTAAATTACCACTGACTGACTGACTGACTGACTCACTCATTGACATAATTGTTCTCCCAGATGGTGGATGGGGAGGTGGGTATATTTTGACAGATTCGTAAACAAGTAACTCTCAAACCTACGGGAAAAGTGCCAAACCTCCCCTTTCCCCCCCCCCTTCTCCCCCCCCCCCTATCGTATCTTGGAAACTACGAGACCCGTATTTTTTACTTTTTACGGATTCGTATAGAGGAGGCTCGGTAAAGTAAAAACGATTTTCAAAGTCCCCCCCCGCCCCCCTTCTCCCCCCCCTTTAGGGCGGATCTCGGAATCTAAGAGACTTGGAACATTTTTTTTTCAGATTCATTTAGAGGGGCAAGGCTTTAGTCGAATTACTTGTGCAACATCCCCCCCATCCCCCCCCCCTCTTTTTTTTTTTTTTTTTTTCACAAGCTCGCGAGGTGCTTGCACCTCGCGCAACACGCAAATACCAATTTCTTTTTTCACAAGCACGCGAGGTGCTTGCACCTCGCGCAACACGCAAATACTAAACCCCCCCCCATCACTCCCCACCATTTTTTTTCACAAGCACGCGAGGTGCTTGCACCTCGCGCAACACGCAAATACTTGATTTAGAGGGGCAATGCTTTAGTTTTTTTCACAAGCACGCGAGGTGCTTGCACCTCGCGCAACACGCAAATACTAGTTATATTATATAAAGCTAAATTACCACTCACTGACTGACTGACTGACTAACTCACTCATTGACATAATTGTTCTCCAGATGGTGGATGGGGAGGTGGGTATATTTTGACAGATTCGTAAACAAGTAACTCTCAAACCTACGGGAAAAGTGCCAAACCTCCCCTTTTCCCCCCCCTTCTCCCCCCCCCCCCCTATCGTGTCTCGGAAACTACGAGACCCGTATTTTTTTCTTTTTACGGATTCGTATAGAGGAGGCTTGGTAAAGTATAAACCATTTTTCAAAGTCCCCCCCCCGCCCCCCTTCTCCCCCCTTTAGGCGGATCTCGGAATCTAAGAGACTTGGAACATTTTTTTTTTCAGATTCATTTAGAGGGCAATGCTTTAGTCGAAATAATTGTGCAACCCCCCCCCCCCTTTCCCCCCCCCCCCTTTTTTTTTTTTTTTTTTTTCACAAGCACGCGAGGTGCTTGCACCTCGCGCAACACGCAAATACTACACCCCCCCCCCCATTTTTTTTTTGTTTTTCACAAGCACGCGAGGTGCTTGCACCTCGCGCAACACGCTAATACTAGTTATATTATATAAAGCTAAATTACCACTGACTGACTGACTGACTGACTCACTCATTGACATAATTGTTCTCTCAGATGGTGGATGGGGAGGTGGGTATATTTTGACAGATTCGTAAACAAGTAACTCTCAAACTTACGGGAAAAGTGCCAAACCTCCCCTTTTCCCCCCCCTTCTCCCCCCCCCCCCTATCGTATCTCGGAAACTACGAGACCCGTATTTTTTACTTTTTACGGATTCGTATAGAGGAGGCTCGGTAAAGTAAAAACCATTTTTCAAAGTCCGCCCCCCCGCCCCCCTTCTCCCCCCTTTAGGCGGATCTCGGAATCTAAGAGACTTGGAACATTTTTTTTTTTCAGATTCATTTAGAGGGGCAATGCTTTAGTCGAAATAATTGTGCAACCCCCCCCCCCCCATCACCCCCCCCTTTTTTTTTTTCACATGCACGCGAGGTGCTTGCACCTCGCGCAACACGCAAATACTAGTTATTATACTATATAAAGCTAAATTACCACTGACTGACTGACTCACTCATTGACATAATTGTTCTCCCAGATGGTGGATGGGGAGGTGGGTATATTTTGACAGATTCGTAAACAAGTAACTCTCAAACCTACGGGAAAAAGTGCCAAACCTCCCCTTTTCCCCCCCATTCTCCCCCCCCTCCATCGTATCTCGGAAACTACGAGACCCGTATTTTTTTCTTTTTACGGATTCGTATAGAGGAGGCTCGGTAAAGTAAAAACCATTTTTCAAAGTCCCCCCCCCCGCCCCCCTTCTCCCCCCCTTTAGGCGGATCTCGGAATCTAAGAGACTTGGAACATTTTTTTTTCAGTTTCATTTAGAGGGGCAATGCTTTAGTCGAAATACTTGTGCAACCCCCCCTCCATCACCCCCCCCCCCCCATCACCCCCCCCTCTTTTTTTTTTTTTTTCACAAGCACGCGAGGTGCTTGCACCTCGCGCAACACGCAAATACTAAAACCCCCCCATCTCCCCCCATCACCCCCCCCCCCCACTTTTTTGTTTTTCACAAGCACGCGAGGTGCTTGCACCTCACGCAACACGCAAATACAAAACCCCCCCTATCTCCCCCCATCACCCCCCCCTAATTTTTTTTTTCACAAGCACGCGAGGTGCTTGCAACTCGCGCAACACGCAAATACTAAC